>JARHVA010002878.1:2145000-2307493 GCA_037957365.1 Torreya grandis | reverse complement strand
TCAATTTAGATGATTAATTGAAAGGTGAAAATAAGAGCATCGCTATAAATGATGAGGACTATGAGCCAGTGGTCATCTTAGAAGGGAAATCACTACAAATAGGAAAGGAATGCAATGATTTTGAAAAACAATATTTTTTTGAGTTATGTCAAGAGTTTGATGATAAATTCACTTGGAGTTATCATGATCTAAGAGGATTTGATCCTATCTTAGCTCAACATATAATATAATTGGATCCAAATATCAAGCCTATTAGATAGAAGCAGAGAGTGATTAATCTAAAAATAGAACCCATGATGAAGAGTGAGATATCTAAAACTTATAGCAACTAATATTAATTTTCCTATCAAGCACTCATCTTGGGTTGCTAATTTGGTCCCTGTAAGAAAGAAAAATGGTGAAAATAGGCTTTGTGTATATTTTAGGTATTTGAACAAAGCATCTCTAAAGGATAACTATCCTCTTCCCCCTATGGAACAATTTTTACAAACTATATTAGAATCTAAAAGGTTTGCTTTTCTTAATGGTTATTCTGGCTATAACCAAATCCTGTGTGTAAGAATCAGACCAATTCAAGACTATTTTTACCATAAAATGGGGTATGTATGCATACAAAAAGATGCCATTAGGTTTGACTAATGATGGTGTAATATTTTAGAGAGCCATAAATATGGCTTTCATAGGGTTGATAAATGAGATGATCCTAGTATACCTAGATGATATCACTGTCTACTCAAAGAATGTTAATGCACACCTAGATCACCTTCAATTTTTTTTTGAAAGGTGTAGAGAATTTGGGGCTTCCCTCACTACCAAGAAATGCATTTTCACAGTTCATGAAGGGAAACTACTAGGACACATTATTTCAAAATAAGGTCTTTTAATATACCTAGAAGGAATAAGTGTTATAGCTAAAGAAATGATTATAGTGTTTTAGCTAAAAAAACAACTTTGTAAAAATATTTGTTCTAAATTTTGCCTCTATGGAAAAACCTCTTACTTTAATCATTTTAAACTGAACACAGTAGGGAAAAAACAACTTTAAATCCATCAAACAAGTTATTTACCAAGATACTACCCTAGTCAACCCCAATTATGAGAAATATTTCATTATCTATGCCTTTAGAGGAGAGGGAAGCATCTCAACTATTTTAACTTAGTAGAATAAAGAACAATTAGAATAGCCAATATCTTTTTTCAGTCAATCCTTGAAGTATTATGAAGAAAATTATAGTTTTGTGAAGAAAAAAGTGTATGATTTGATCAAGTCTCTCAAAGAATTCATGCAAATTCTCTCTAATTTTAAAATCCATATATTGGTGAGCCACCAAAGTGTTAAAGAGTTCCTATTGAGTTGGGAGATAAATGAAAAAAGAGCAAAATAGATCACAAAGGTCATGGAATATGATGTGGACATAAAAATCACCAATTTTATAAGAGGGAAAATATTATGTGAAAAAATGGTTTCTGATATCAAGACTATTAAATCAATATCTAAAATAGTATATGCTCAAAGTGCATCTAAGCTAGCTAATCCACCTCTTTTCAATAGCTAGATTCGTGACATGACCATTTTCCTATAGACTAGTGAATACTCATATGACTTTCAATAGTCTAAGAAAAGGTATTTTAGACTCCAATCCATTCATTATGTTCTTGTTGATGGAATATTGTTTAGAAAATACATGAATGGAGTCATGCTAAGATGTATCAAGCACAATAAAGTCCCCAAGGTGCTCAAATAATTTCATGATGGCCTAGTAGAAGGATATTTCTTTGTAATAACCATAACCATAAAAATAATGAGAAGGGGATATTATTAGCCTAAATTATTCAAATATGCCAACCAATGGGTAAAGAACTAAAAAATGTGTGCTTACTTCACTGGCAAGCAAAATTTAGTAGCTTTCCCTCTTAGACCAATTCAAGATGATCAATCATTTGCTCAATGGGGATTGGATTTCATTGGTATGATAAATCCACCATTGAGTTTAGGACATAAATGGGTCCTCACAACAATGGACTATTTCACACAATGTAGTGAAGCAGTTGCATTGAAAGATGTCATGGAGGCATCTATCCTAGAATTCATGGATGGCATAGTGTCAAGGTTTGGTGTTCCTCACACCATTATTTTAGATAATTCAAAAGAATTTTTAGGAACTCAAGTGATTGAATATGATGTAAATCACAATTTATGCTTGAGTACTTCTTCCAATTATTACCCATAGGGTAATGGCTTAGCCAAGTCCACCAATAAGAACCTCATAAGAATTATCAAAAGAATAATAGAGGATAACCAAAGGACATGGCACACAAATTTAAAATCAACACTATGGGTTGATAGGATCACCCCTAAGAGATCCATTTACAAATTACCATTCATGTTGGTATATGGAAGGGAAGCCATAGTCCCACTATCAATTGAGTTACCATATCTAGAGCTCAATCACCAATTGGATTTGATTGACAATGGTGAAATGATAGTAAGATTGACTAAACTAATAGAATTGGAAGAAATAAAGAACCAATCAATGAAAGTCTTGGAAGAAAATTAAGCTCAAATAGAGAGTAATTTTGACAAAAAGGCATCTGACATGAGCTTAAGTAAAAGAGACATGGTTCTTAAATGGGATGTAGACAAAATCAAACCAGGCAAGCACACCAAGTTTGATGTAATATGGAGTGGTCCATATATTATAACTTAGTTAAATGGAGATAATGCATTCCATATATCCAAGCTTGATAGATCAGAACTACCTATCCCAGCCAATGGGATATACCTCAAATCTTGCTTTTGAGGTTGGAATTCATTCCAAATAATAAAAAAAATTATATAATAGGGTTAGTTATGTTTTCCAAAATAAGTGATTTAGCATAAGTCAACTCATTAAGAGTTTTTGTTTCCTTAGTTTATTTTATTTTTCCCTATTTTTTTCTTATTTAGGCAAATCCTAGTTTGTTCATCATTGATTAAAAGTGTGTTAAGCTTAAAATGACTCCATGCCCAATGAACTAAAAGGCTATTAGAAAGAAATTGATTAGCATATAATTATCCCACAGAGGTTTCCAAAAAAATATTATTTTTGAACCAAAAATATCAAAATATCAAGAAACCTAAGGGATACTCCCTATTTTTTGTAAAAATTACCTTGAATTAGCCCAAAACATAGATTTCCTTTATATTATAGAAAGAACTCTGCCTACAATTTGTAATTTCCAAAATTGAAAATTGATTCCTGAGCTTCAAATTCCATAATGCATTAGCTAACAAAATCCATAGATTGACTGAAATTTGCAATTTTCAAAATTACAAAATTTAGTCATCTCTTTGGATCCCAGAATACACTAGTCATCAAAAACCAAAAACCTGCATGCAATTTATAATTTGAAAAATTGCAAATTACAAGTGGAGTTCTAGTTTCCACAAACTAAACACCTCCCAGAATCTGGAACTTGAATTTTAATTTACAATTTACAAAATTATAAATTACAGGTAGAGTTTTGCTTCCCATGAAACACGCTATTTGGGATCTAGAACTTAAAGAGTATTTTGTAATTTGAAAAATTACAAATTGTAATCTAGGTTCTGCTTCCCACCATCAATCTAGCTTGTGGAATTTGGAATCCCAAGTGAAATTTACAATTTTTTAAAATTACAAATTGCTCTTGGAGTTTTGCTTTCCCATTTATAGAGGTTAACCTATCCTATACCACAAAATCTGGAGGTCAACATGCAATTTGAAAATTTTCAAAATTATGAAAGTGTCTTTAAACTATGGATTTTTTTGACCCACCATCATTGAAGAATTAATTTAAATATTTTTAATATAAATAAGCAAAATTATGAATTTTTTATTCATTATTTAATTTCTAGTCAAGATCGAAGATCTAAAAATTCTCTAATGACCTCGAACCACACACCAATCCATGACCCTACGAACCTCAAGCTATGTTTACAAGCAACACCATGACATCATTACACCCCTACATGATATTCCTTGGAATCCTCCTTACATTTTTTTTCCATATTTCCTAAAAATTAAACTTGTTTGAAATATTACCATTCCTCCAAAATTCTCAATTGAATTTCCTAGTGTTATTGTTGTTTGCTTAGATATCTAGTGTTTTAGGGTTTCTCTATGTTAATTAGGCATCAATTAGGGTTATAGGGTTATTTTTATTTTCATCATAGAGGATTGTTACGTGTTTTGGTTTAACAAAGTTCAAAAACATTTCCAAAAGTAGTTGATGTCTTAGAGTTTTCCCCCCAAGATTTTACATTCAAGAAAATCTAGGATTTCCATTACAAATAACTGAGACCATAGGGATTACAATTCAAAACACATGAATATGCTAGCATATATTCATATAACTATAGCCTATTCAATTTAAATATTCCTCCAAGTACCTATAGACTTTGGACCTACTTTAAACACCTCTCATCCCCATGAACGTTTCCATTGTTTCAAATAATTCCTAGTTCTATGGACTTTTGTTGAGTGTGGAGCCCTTTGGGGCTATCAAATGACCATAGGAATAAATTTTGGGGGCCTAAAGAGCTCCAAATATATGGGGGCATAATTTTCATGTTCTCCACATGTGATTGGAATATTACTTAAATTCCTAATTTTTATGTATTCCATATTTTGTGGAGTTAGTTGTTAGATGCCTTTTTCCATGTTCACTTCCTTGTTTTGAGGAAGCTAGCTATTTTTTGGAAAAGGGAACTCCTTCCTTATTGAGTGGAGTTGGTTGTGATCAGATTTTCATGAGAAAATGTGCCCTTACAAGGTGGAGTAGATGAATATGGTGAATTTCTCTTTGGGAGAGCTTTTAGATAGGCTTGATGAGGTGGAAAAGGGTTGTCACATGTTGGATAATGCTTATCTTGGATAAGCATTGCACATTTACTCCTAATTTTATGGATTTTATTCATTTTCTTATATATACAGGGTGTGGTGTGGCCTTTAGGGGTTGATGGTTTATTTACAAGGTGTGGCTTTGAGGATTAGAGTCAAAGTGTAGGTGTTTTAAAAAGTGCAAGTATTTATTATAAGGTGTGGTTTAGTAACTTGTGAGATACAACATTATGTAGGTATAGGTGAAAGTGCAATTTTTTATGCAAAATTTTCTACAGAAGAATTTTTTTATCTCTATGAGAGTTCATTGTAATCTTGTTTTAGATTACTAATTTATTTGGGAACTTTCATTGGTGGACGTAGCCCACATTGGGTGAACCATGTTAGTTTTATGTTATCTGTGTTATTTTTATCTTGATCTCATTTATGATTTCATATTAATGGTGAATTAAGGAATGATTTGATGATGAATTTTATTGCATAGATTTAGATCAGGTTTATGGTAATAGTAGATCTATATTTAGAAGTATTTTATTCCTAACAACTGGTATCAGATCCATTGGTTATGTGTTTTACTGAAGTGGTAAATCACAAAAAGGCTATTAGCTTGAGTGGGAGCTATGGGATAAGAGATCAAATTCAGAGTTGAGAGGTTTTATGGTAAATGTTTTGGTTTATGGAAAATGTATATGGATGATTACTTATATTAGAAGGAACTTCAACTCCCCTTGGAGGGGAAAGGAGGACAACCTGTAAGTATGAGTGATGTAGATTGGTCATTACTTGTTAGGAAGGCATTACGAGCCATATGGTTATGCCTTACATCTTTTGTTATATTTAACATTGTATATCATATGACTACAAATGATCTCATAGATAAACTTATAAAGTTATATGAAAAACCTTCAGCTTCTAATAAAAAAATTCTTATGAAAAGATTGTTTAACATGAAAATGTCTGAGAATGGTTCAATTTCTAATCCTCTAAATGATTTTAATATAGTTGTAAGTATGATCACTTTAGTTAGAATTAAGTTTGATGATGAAGTTATATCTTTAATAATATTATGTTCTTTTCTTGATAGTTGGGATAGTTTGGTTATGGCTATAAGTAATGCAGTCCCTGCCAAGGGAAGTTTGAATTTTGAGGATGTTGTAGGTGTGATCCTTAGCAAGGAGATGTGAAGGAAATCAACTAGTGAATCATCTTCAATTAATGATTTATCTATTGATACTATAGGGATGCAAAAGGATAAGAGAAAATGTAATCAAGGAAAGTCAAAAGGTAGATCTAAGTCCAGATCTATATCCAAGGTGATATGTTGGCATTGTGGGAAGAGTGGACACTCAAAGAAGGATTATTGATCACTTTCAGATAATAATTCCAACAAGGAGGAAATAAATGAGGTAAATGTGACATCAAATAAATTATGTCAAGATGCCTTAATTCTTTTTATGGATAGTTTTTTTGAGTCTTGGGTATTAGATCCAGGGGCTTCTTTTTATGCCACCCCACATAGGCATTATTTCACTGATTATGTTTAAGATAATCTAATAAATGTATATCTTGGTGATGATTAACCATGTGAGATAGTAGGGAAAGGCTTTTTTTAGGTTAATATGTATAATTGGAACACATGGATCCTTAAGGATGTTAGACACATGCCTATGTTGAGACAAAATTTGGTTTCAGTGGGGTAATTAGGTAGTGAGGGATGTTCAGTATTTTTTACTATAGATTCTTGGAAAGTTACCAAAGGTGATCTTATGATCTCAAGAGGTAAGAAATTTGGTACTTTGTATTTGACTAGTAGTGTTGATTATATTGATTTAGTTGTTTCAGACAGAGATGCAACTATGTGGCACTACAAGCTCGGTCATATGAGCCATAAGGGCATACAAATCTTAAAAGATAAGTTGTTTGGATTGAAATATCTAGATATATACTTTTTTGAGAATTGTTTGCATGGGAAACATAATTGGGTTAAGTTCCTAAAGGTTGGACCCATAAAGAAAGATCACAAGTTAGATCTAGTACACTCAGATGTATGGGGACCAACTCAAGTATCTTCTATTAGTAGATCTAATTATTATGTTACTTTTATAGATGATGCAACTAGAAAATTTTGGGTTTATTTCATTAAAAGGAAATATAATGTATTTGACACTTTTAAGAAGTGGAAAGCCTTGGTTGAGAATGAAACAAGTCTCAAGTTGAAATGTCTGAGATCAGATAATGGAGGTGAGTATTGTAGTAATGCTTTCTTTGATTATTATTCTAACAATAAAATTTATAGGCAAAGGATGGTTTCAAGAAATCCACAATAGAATGGGTCATCTGAAAGGATGAACAAAACAATAATGGAATGTACTAGGAGCATAAGGTTACATGTAGGGTTGCCTTTACAATTTTGGGTAGAAACAATTAGAATGGTAGTATATCGGATTAACAGAGGACCTTATATGCCTTTGGATGGAGGCATTCCATAAAAAGCTTGGTCTAGTAAGAATTTTGATTATTCTTTTCTTATAGTATTTGGATGTGAAGAATTTGCTCTCATCAATAAAGAGGATAGGACCAAGCTAGAGGCTAAATCAAAGAAATGCACATTTGTTGGTTATGGTGAGGATGACTTTGGTTTTTATCTATGGAGCATTAAAGATAGGAAAATATTTCAGTCTAGAGATGTATTATTTAATGAAAAATTCATGCATAAGGATCATTTGAAAGAATAGGATTAGGAATAGAAATAGTAGATAGTATTGGATGACATTATGGATGGAAAAGTATCCAAGGATTCAATTTAGGAACCTTCTACACAAGGACTCAAAAATCCTATGGTAAAAAGATCTTCTAGGGTAATAAGAGCACCTAAACATTTTTCTCCTTCTTTGAATTATTTATTACTTATTGACAATGGAGAGCCAGAGTGTTATGAGGAATCAATGTAGGTAGATGACAAGTTGAGATGGGAAAAACATGGATAAAGAGCATAATTTTCTCATGGAGAACCAAAATTGGGATTTGTGTAGGCTACCCAAGGGAAAGAGTGCATTGCTAAACAAGTGAATCTTTAGAATCAAAGAAGAGGATGAAGGGAGAAAATGGTATAAGTCCAAGATGGTGGTCAAGGGGTTTGTACAAAAATCAGGTATTGATTTTGATAAGATTTTCTCTCCTATTATAAAAATGACTTATATTAGGACTATTATTGGTTTAGTTGTAGTTGAGGGTTTGCACTTAGTGTTAAGTACAAGCTTATACTAAGAGGGGGCATGAATCAGTATAAGATATTTTTTCACTTTTGACTATTAATCTTAAATCCAAAACCTCAAATTACTTCACAATTAATATATTCAAAGCAATCAAAGAATACAATGCAAAACTACATAATGCAAATAGGTACAGATTTGCATGGAAACCCTTTCAAGAGAAAACCACGAAGAAATTATCTTAATATAAATATTCATAGGCACCAACCTACTAGAGCACCAACCCCAAAAACAATTTTATAGGCACCAACCTACAGGATCACCAACCCCTTTCACTGAGCACCAACTCAGCAAGAGATACCAATCTCTTCAAAATGAAGGCACCAACCTTCTCAAAAAAAAATCACTCTTCTATCTCAAATTTGTTTTCAAAACAATGGATGATAGAACACTTGTTTTATCTCCTTTAGATTTGATCTACACTTGAGTGTTTTCACTGTTATAATCTTCCTTATACTTGTTAATTTTTTCTTTTTAATATTCTCACAAAAATTTGCCTTTAAAAATTTTGCTCTTCTTTTATATATCTTCCACTTTCGAATCTACCCTTTTTCCATTCATTATGCACTTATTTATAACCCATAGAAAGCCACAAATTAAGTTCATGACTCTTTAAGTGAAAAGGTCCTTTCGAATAGTCACAACTCCTCCCAATAGGTCGGCCAAGGTTGACAATTTTGGTGACAATTCTGTTCACTTTTGTCGACATTTCTATTGACAATTCTATTCACTTCCATCAACATTTCCATTCACTTCCAGCAGCAATTCTATTCACTTCTGTCGACATTTCCATTCACTTCCATTAACAATTCCATTCACTTTCATTGACATTTCCATTCACTTCTAGCCATCAATTCTGTTCACTTCTGGCAATCAATTCCATTCACTTTCATTAATAGTTCATTTGACATCAATGACAATATTCCAACAATCTCCCCCTTTGTCATTGATGGCAACCACATACTAAAACTACTCCCCCTTACTGCACTGTCTCTTCTATCTAAATCTTTCTTTTTTGTAGCTCCCCCTTTCTGTGACATCCTCTTTCTATACTTCTCCCCCTTTGATATCAATGTCAAAGGGTCTATCTAAGATCTAGTACTTAGCTCCCCCTTAGCTAATGCTTCCCTTCAGTGGCAAGACGTAAAAGAAATTACTCCCAACTTCTATCATAGGCACTCAAATGTTTCCTTTGGAAGTGGCTTAGTGAAGATATCTACCATCTATTTGGATGTGGAAACATATTCCAATTTTACTTGTTCTACCACCTGTTCTCTCAAGTAATGATACCGTATAGGGATATGCTTAGTTTTGGAATGCATAATTGGATCTTTTGAAATACTTATCACACTAGTATTATCACAGAATATGGAGATTAAATGATTATACTCTACTTTGATATCTTTCAAGGTTTGTTTCATCCATATAACTTATGTACAACATAACACTTCCACTATGTACTTTGCTTCTACTATGGATAAAGATACAGAATTTTGCTTCTTACTCAACCAAGATACTAGGATATCTCCAAGAAAGAATGCTCCTCCACTTATACTTTTTCTATCTACACAACCTACCCAATCTAAATTTGTGTATGCTACCAATGTGAATTCTTTACCTCTTGGGTACCACAACCCATAATCCAAGGTTATCTTTAAATATCTAAATATATGTTTCATGGCTTGCACATGTGTTTCTTTTGGAGCTACTTGAAATCATCCAGCCATACCTATTGCTTGCATGATATCTAGCCTAGATGACATCACATATAGTAAACTCCCAATCATTGATCTGTAAAGAGTGTGATTAGTATTCAAAGATTCATCATCTTTGTTCAGCTTCATCCCTATAGCCATAGGTGTGCTAACAGGGGCACACTCCTCCATATGGAATTTCTTCAACATCTCCTTCACATACTTGCTTTGGGATATGCATATTCCTTTGTTAGATTGAGAGATTTGTAAACCAAGGAAAAATGACAACTCACCTAACATGGAAATCTCAAATTCCTTTTGCATATCTTTGACAAATATCTTAGACATTTCCTCATTGTCTCCTCTAAAGATTATATCATCTACATACACCACAAAAATTAACTAGTGATCTCCTTTAGTTTTCATGTAAAGATTACTATCAGCATATCCTCTCTTGAATCCTTGGTCTTGTAGGTATTTATCAAGCCTAACATACCATGCTCTAGGAGCTTATTTCAATCCATATAAAGACTTCTTCAACTTACACACATAATCTTTGTTTTCTGATAAGAGGAATCCTTCTAGCTGTTCTATGTAAACTTCCTCTTCTAGATTACCATTTAGAAATGTTGATTTAACATCCATTTGATAAACTTTGAAATTTTTGAATACTAAAAATGCAAGAAATATTCGAATTGCTTCTAATCTAGCAATAAGAGTAAAAGTCTCTTCAAAATCTATACCTTCTACTTGAGCAAACCCCTTACATACCAACCTTGCTTTGTTTCAAATGACTTGGCCATTTTCATTCAATTTGTTTCAAAAAACCCACTTAGTGCCAATTACATTCTGATCCATTGGCCTGGGCACAAGTTCCCAAGTCTCATTCTTCTCAATTTGATCTAAATATTCTTCCATTGCTTTTACCTAATGTTTATCATGACTAGCTTCAAAAAAATTCTTAGGCTCTACCTTGGATAACAAAGATAAATTTACATGCTCAAGTATACTTACAATTCTTCTTCTATTTTGCACCACAGCATCAATGTTGCCAATGATCTGACTTTCAGCATGATTCTTCTAAACAAAGTGAGATGGTGCTTTGGTGTCCTACCTTTCAGATTCACTCAATTTTTCTACATTTTTGTCCTCCCTTTCTTCTTCTACAAGATTGGGTATTTCTAGAGGCTCTTCTGAAGGTTCTTTTGCCTTCTAATTTATGATCTCATCTATTCTAACACTAGCACTTTCTACAATAGTTTGTATCCTTTTGTTATAACATCTATAGGCTTTGCTTTTGATGGAGTAACCAAGAAAGTTTCCTTTGTCAGATCTTGAATCAAATTTGCCCAAGTTTTCTTCGTTCTTGTTGATAAAACATTTACTTCCAAACACTTTGAAATGTTTGACCGAAGCTGGTCTTCCTTTCCATAATTTGTAAGGAGTTTTGTCATTATTAACTCTGATTTGTCCTCTATTTAAGATATATACTACTATATTAACTACTTCTCTCCAAAATATATCTAATAGCTTAGATTCATTCAACATAGTTCTAACCATATCTTGAATGATTCGATTTGTCCTTTCCACCACTAGATTTTGTTGTTGAGTCCTTGTACCTGAGTATTGTCTCTTAATTCCATGATCTTAGCAGAACTCAATAAATTCATTTGAAATAAACTCACCTCCTTGATCTAACCTTAGATATTTTTCATTTTCTACTAATGCCTTGAAAGCTTTAAACTTTTCAAATGCTTTTAATTTTTCTTTTAGAAATGCTACCCATGTCATTCTAGTATAATCATCAATGAGAAACATAAAGTAGCTCTCACCTTGCATGCTTTCAGTTCTGGTAGGACCACAAAGATCTATATGAATCAGCTCTAGTGGTTTTTTGGTTGATTATTCCTTCATTCTGAACCTTGTTTTGGTTTGCTTCCCATGTTGGCATTGCTTGCATAGAGTGCTTGAAGGTTTCATTATCTTGGGCATATCTCGTACAACTTGTTTGTTCCTTATTTTTACAAGATTATCAAAATTTATGTATCCTAACCTTCTATGCCATATCCAACCTTCTTCAACTTGACTCAGACAACATTTCTCTCCTCTCATTTCTCCAAACATGTATAGGTTGTTTGTGGTTCTATGAACATCTACAATTAGTTCTCCCATGTCTCTTTTTCTAATCTCACAACCTTTAGAAAAGAAATTGAGTGTGTGTCATTGATCACACATTTGGCTAACACTTAGAAGATTATGATTTAACCCTTCCACATATAACACATTTTTTGTTTAGGATTTTCCATTATCAAGACTAAGTGTACCTTTTCCTATTATTCTGGTTGTAGTGTTATCTTCAAACTTCACCATGCCTTCATTGACCTTTTTAATGAGATGAATTTGCTTTTATCTCTAGTCATGTGTCTCGAACATCCACTATCAATGAACCATTATTGTCCTTCATCTCTAGAATGGAATGTTGTTTGAACAATCATGGATTCTTCTTGCTTCTTCTTCCAGGTCTTTGATGGTTCTTTTTTCTTTATCACTAGAGCTTTAAACTTTTGATCTTGTCTTATAGATTCAAAAACACTTATACAATAGCATGTTATATGTCCATAGTTGTTTCATTTGTAACAAACTATAGCTTCATCAAAGTTTGATAAGGGAGCAAATGAATTGTAGTTTCTATTATAAGCTCCATAGGTTCCTTTATTTCTACTCCTGACTTCAATATCCTTGGCTCTCTTTCTAAAATCTAATTTCTTATGACCAAAATGATTGAAATAATAACAATATCTATTAAAATAATTACCAAACCTGGTTTTATTTTCATATCTTGGAGAAAATGTTCTTCTAAAGTTTTTTTCTCATTTGCTTTCTTTGTTGATAGAGTTGGTTTTTGTATTCTAGGCTTCTTCCTTCTTGTTCTCCTTTTTCGCTGGTTCCTTAAGAGTTGCAACATAGCTCTTAGCTTTCTTTTTTTCCTTCTCATACCCAATGCCTGACTTGTTAGATGGTGATCTTTGACTCTCTAGAATCTTATTTAAAACTTGAGTGCTTTTCTCAAATTTTAATTCACTTGCTATTTTAGAATTTGCCTTTTCTAGATCTCTTTTTAAAACATCTATTTCAGATTCATACCTTTCACAATCTTCTCCTTTCTTCTTTAGTTGATCTGTTAGATCTTCTTCAATTTTCTTTGCTTCTTCAATTTGGATTTTTAGATTATAAATTACCTTGTTTGATTCCTCAAAGACTTGTGATGTGTTCGCTTTGAAGTCTCGATTCTCTTCTTCATATTTTTAGAGTTGTAACTTTAGTTTCTGATTCTTATTCCTAAATTCTTTTATTTCTTCCAACACACAAATAAGTTCTTCTTCAAGGTTCACTTCACCTTCTTCCATGTCTTCGTCTTCCTCCAAATTATCTTTGTTGGTGGTGGCATTTTCTTCTATAGCCATGAATAGAATATCTTCATTATCACTCTCAACATCACTTTGTTTGTTTTCTTTGGATGAGCTACTATACCTCTTGGAGTATAGGCTTTTCTTTTGTTTCTCAAATCTTTTCTTGTATTTGCTTGGCTTGAATCCCTTTTTTTACTTTGATTTGTTTCTCTCATCATCACTATTTCCTTTATTTGGACATTTGGCTGCAAAATGACCAATTTCACCACAATTAAAGCATTTAAATGGTAACTTTCTTTTATATTTGCCCAATCCTTTCTTTAGCTTCCAAATGAATAGAGTTTCATTTTCATCTTCTTCACTACTTGAATTTTCACTTGATTTTGATTCTTTGATCTTCTCTTTCTTTGACTCTCAAATTCAGTTCTCATTTCATAGGCCGTAAGAATTCCATGGAGCTCATCCATTTTCATCATGTCTAAATCCTTCATTTCTTCAATGGCAAAGACCTTCACATCAAATCTTAATGGTAGGGATCTCAGGACTTTTTGAACGATCACAAATTATTCAATTTTCTCTTCGAATCCTCAAATGACATTAACAATATCATCAACATGAAGAAGATGCCTAGCAATGTTTTCATCATTCTTCATTTTTAAACTTTCAAACTGTCTTCGATGGGTTTGAAGTTTTTCTTTTCTAACCTTACTATCACCTTCATAAATAGTGTTGAGTTTATCCCAAATCTCTTTTGCAGATTCACAATGTATAACCTTAACAAACTCATTTTATGAAAGCCCACATAAGATTGCATTCATAGCTTTCACATTGTTCTCACTAGCCTTTTTTTTGGTGGCATCCGTTGGTGTAATTTGTGGCATTGTCTATCCTATTACCACTACTTTCTAAATATCAAAACCTAGGGCCATTAAGTAAGTCTTCATTCTTATGCTCCAAAATGTGTAATTCATTCCATTGAACAAAGGAGCCTTGTTAGTGGAGAAACCATTTAGCACTTGAGATCCTTCCATATGTGGTTTCCAAGATCTACCTTCTAGTAGTTGTGCTAACACCGAAGGAACCAACTCTGATACTAATTGTTAAGCACAATATTATACTGAGTGGGGGGATGAATCAGTATAAGATATTTTTTCTCTTTCGACTATTAATCTTAAATCCGAAACCTCAAATTACTTCTCAATTAATATATTCAAAGCAATCAAAGAATACAATGCAAAACCACATTATGCAAATAGACATAGATTTGCATGGAAACCTTTTCAGGAGAAAACCATAGAGAAATTATCTTAATAGAAATATTCATAGGCACCAACCTACTGGAGCACCAACCCCAAAAACATTTTTTTAGGCACCAACCTATAAGAGCACCAACCCATTTCACCAAGCACCAACTCAGCAAGAGACACCAATCTCTTCAAAATGAAGGCACCAACCTTCTAAAAAAAATCACTCTTGTATCTCAAATTTTTTGTCAAAATAATGGATGATAGAGCACTTGCTTTATCTCCTTTAGATTAGATCTACACTTGAGTTTTTTCGCTTCTATACTCTTCCTTATACTTGCTGATTTTTTTTTAATATTTTCACAAAAAATTGCCTTTAAAAATTCTGCTCTTCTTTTATATATCTTCCACTTTCGAATCTACCCTTTTGCCATTCGTTATGGACTTATTTATAACCCACAGAAAGCCACAAATTAAGGTCTTGACTCTTCAGGTGAAAAGGTCCTTTTGGATGATCACAACTCCTCCCAATAGGTCAGCCAAGGTTGACAATTTCGTCAACATTTTTGTCGATGATTTCGTTCACTTCCATCAACATTTCCATTGACAATTCCATTCACTTTTGTTGACATTTCCATTCACTTCCAGAAAAAATTCCATTCACTTCTATCAATATTTCCATTCACTTCTATCAACAATTCTGTTCACTTCTGTTGACATTTCTATTCACTTCTAGCCATCAATTTTATTCACTTTTGGCAATCAATTCCATTCACTTTCGACAATAGTTCATTTGACATCAATGACAATATTCCAACACTTAGAACATTAGATGTGAAAACTAATTTTCTTCATGGTGATTTGGATGAAGAGTTGTATATGAAGTAGCCACAGGGATATGAGGTAAAAGGGAAGGAGAACTATGTGTGTAGACTAAAGAAGAGCTTATATGGCTTGAAACAAGCTCCATGACAATGTTATAATAAATTTGATTTTTTTATGTTAGAACAATAATATCAAAGGTTTCATTATGACCATTACATGTACATCAAACATTTTGATGATGGTTCCTTTATTATATTATGCTTATATGTCGATGACATGTTAGTTGTAGGAAAGAACATACAACATATTCATATGCTCAAGAAACAACATAGTGACTCCTTTTCTATGAAGGATTTGGGTGCTACAAATAAAATTCTTGGTATGAGGATTTATCATGACAAGAAGGAGAGGAAGTTTATCTTATCCCAATCAAATATGTGAATAAAGTCTTAGAAATGTTTAGCATGTTGGATGCTAAATCTGTTGGTAATGCTTTGGAAGGCCACTTTAGATTATCAAAGGAGTAATTTCCCAAGATAGAAGTTGAAAAGCTTAAGATTTCCAAGGTACCTTACTCATTGATAGTTATCAATTTGATGTATGCCATGGTTTATACTAGGCCACATATTGCCTAAGCAGTGGGAGTTGTGAGTAGGTATATGAGTGATCTAGGCTATGAGCATTCACAGGAAATGAAATATATTATTTGATATTTGAGAGGAACCATTGATTTTGTATTATTATATGGTGGATTAGATACCACTTTGCATGGTTATGTGGACTTTTATATTGTAGGAGATATTGATAGTGGGAGAAGTATGATAGGATATATATTTACTATTGGAGATACAACAGTTAGTTAGATTTATAAGATACATAAGGTTATGGATTTGTCAACCATAGAGGTAGAGTATGTTTCTACCATGAAGGCTAGCAAGGAGATGATTTGGTTATGGGAGTTGTTTCAAGAGTTGGGGAATGAGTAGGAAGTTGTGAAACTACACAGTGATAGTTAGAGTGTTATTCAGTTACGTTATCATTTCATCAGGATATCCTTGGAGGAGAACTTGGTGAAGCTAGAGAAGATTCATACT
Organism: Torreya grandis; assembly: GCA_037957365.1. Taxonomy (NCBI): domain Eukaryota; kingdom Viridiplantae; phylum Streptophyta; class Pinopsida; order Cupressales; family Taxaceae; genus Torreya; species Torreya grandis. The sequence goes on along the minus strand of JARHVA010002878.1, from coordinate 2,291,092 downwards.
AGCCAAAATCCTATGGATATGATGGACAAGGTAGTCACATTGGATAAGTTAAGACTTTGTTCAAATTTGGTTGGCCTTAGGGGTCATGGAGCAATGATAGATTCTATTCAGGAGAAATGGTCTCCAAGTGGGAGATTATTGAGTGTGGAGCCCTTTGGGGCTATCACATGACCATAGGAATAAATTTTGGGGGCTTAAAGAGATCCAAATATGTGGGGGGCATAATTTTCATGTTCTCCACATGTGAGTGTAATATTCCTTGGATTCCTAATTTCTATGTATTCCATATTTCATGGAGTTAGTTGTTAGATTCCTTTTCTCATGTTGACTTCCTTGTTTTGAGGAAGCTAATTGATTTTTGGAAAAGGGAAATCCTTCCTTATTGAGTGGAGTTAGTTGTGATCACATGTTCATGGGAAAATATGCCCTTAGAAGGTGGAGAAGATTAATATGGTGAATTTCTCCTTGGGAGAGATTTTAGATAGGCTTGATGAGGTGGAAAAGGGTTGTCACATGTTCGATAATGCTTATTTTGGATAAGCATTCCACATTTGCTCCTCCTTTTATGGATTTTATTAATTTTATTATATATATAGGGTGTGGTGCAGCCTTTAGAGGTTGATGGCTTATTTTTAAGGTGTGGCTTTGAGGATCAGAGTCAAAGTGTAGGTGTTTATTATAGGATGTGGTTTAACAACTTGTGAGATACAACATTGTTCAGGTGTAGGTGAAAGTGTAGTTTTTTGTGTAGCACTTTCTACAAGAGATTTTTTTCTATCTCTTTGAGAGTTCATTATAATCTTGTTTTAGATTACTTATTTATTTGAGAACTTTCATTGGTAGATGTAGCCCACATTGGGTGAACCACATTAGATCTATGTTATCTTTATCTTGCTCTCATTTATTCTCTCATATTAATGGTAAATTAAGGAATGTTTTTATGATACATTATATTACATAGCTTTAGATCTAGTTTATGGTAATAGTATATCTAGGTTTAAATTTTTTTTATTGCTAACTTTCTTATTACTCTAAACACCTCCAAGTTCCACTAGAGATTCTACCTTCTTGCAACACCTATAAATCTTACTAGCTTTTGTATTTAATTTTCACTAAGCATTCTCTCCAAAATTCATGTCTTGAAGGAGATGAAGTTCAAGTCAAAATGACCTAAGGTGACTCTCAATTTGGAGTACAACACCACTGAGATCATAGATACAGACCTAGGTCACATTGACCTAGGGGACTTTTGGACTAGAATAAATGTAGAGTTTAAGAATGACTAGATCCAAAGTATTTATGACTCTAGACTGCCACAAACAATAGATTTCCTATTGATAATAAAGATCCTTGAGCTATTGCTAACCCTAGCACAACATTATGATGATGATAAGAGAGAGATCCTAAATGACAAAGGGGAAAGGATTCTAAATCTGGACCTGGATTTTATTGATTCAATATTTGTGATACCAAAGTTTGAGATTTATGTAGACATAACTCTAGAAACATCTTAGAAGTTATTCTAAGACAACAAATTAGGATGCTAGAGAGTGATGAACAAACAATGGTTGAAGACCCTCAAGGTTGCCTTTACTAGATTGCCAAAGACACTGGCAAGAATTATTTTCAATGATGAGCTTGGGGAAAAAATCATATTACTACATAGTATTACTGGTAGTCCTGATGTAAAGAGTTTCTAGGAGTGGATATATCAATAAATTTGGGTCATCCATGAGAATAAACAATATATTCACTAGGATCAACTCATTAATGACTCCCTCCACAAGCAATTGATGGATGTTCAAACAAGTAAATTCTACATGACTAGCTACCTTGTATACATATTGTCTAAAGTGAGAGCTTTCCCAGGTCTCAACACAATGGCCACTTAAGCAAACAAAGTGTATAATTATTATAACCTTACATTGGAGGTCAATAGACAACACTTCAGGAGGGTCAATGATGCATTCATCTATTACATCATTATAATGTTTGACAAAGAGATAGAGAGAAATAGATTATATGATGCATCCACTATAGAAATCACTTAGTGGGGTTCCTACTTCATTTAGATCCCCACATACTCCTATATCAGGGAATGTAGATTTAATGGCTGCTCTTACACACTCCCAAGATATGTGAGTGATAAGTGGGCATTGGTGGAGATAATGAGGCAACTTGTGGAAACTCACAAGCTTCTATCTAGTAAACATAAGCTAGAAATTCATTTCCTAATCAGTATTGGAAGATACACATGCCCCTCCCTACTCCAATACATGTGTGTTGATGAGAAAATGACACAAATTACCCTTAGGGATTTTGAGGTGAGGCCATTCTATGATTTTCATGGTAACATCACCAGCACTTTGGGAATTTCTACATATTCCCATGTTCCATATTTTGAAGATTTATAGGAGGATTTAGATGATGAAGAGGAGGTCAGATTAAGGAATATATCTAGAATGACCTTAGTTCAAGTTAAAGATTTTGATATAGTAGTAGTCCCTATGGACTTAGTGGATGATGAGTCCCTAGAGGACAATAATTGCTATAAGTAGATCATCACTCAACCCCTTCTAACTGTAAGGTGGTTAGTCCCTAAGTATTTATTTTTGATAGATAAAACTACACATGTGATCAACAAAACACTTAATTGTATTAAGAGCAAAGGGGACCAAGTGACTAAGGATAAAGTGAGTATTACTAAAAAAATACTAAATCTCAATGAATAAGTAATTCCAACATCAATAGAGGGTTCCAGTGGCAAAACATGAGAAAAATCAAAGAGGCCAATGATATCCCATAAAGAGAAGAAATATAAAGCCAAGAATGGGTATTTAAATAGAGATGATAAAGTAGCAGATCAATTGATCATCATTTTGTCTTAGTCATAGTGATAACTCTTATATCTATAGTTCATCCCACAAATATTTTTATTGTTCTTGTAGCTCCAACACCTCCTCCTCCTATCTCTACTCCTCCTTCACCCAAAGTGACTCCATCCTCCATTCCCACCACTTTACCCATAATAATAAGTCTATTGCAGCTAGTGAAAGTAAGTCAAGTGGACATTTAGGGTACCCCTTTAGTGGATACTTAGGTTTCCACTCCACTTTCCCTTCCCATAATTTCAATCCCTCTTTCCAAAATTCCTTCTATTTTATTTAAAATTCCCTCCATTCCATCTCATTGATTTCCAACACAACTCAGTAGTATATATCCATGGACTCACTCATTCTGAATTCAGTTCCATTGGCCATCCCAACTCTTGGGATAAGTACTATTTCATCTCCATTCCATTTCATCTTCCCTACCTTACCACCCTTGAGTATCTATTGCACTCTAATTGATTCATTTGATGCTTTAGCCTCCACACTTCCACCAGTTCCCAAGTTTAGAATCCCTATGTTTACTCCCCCATTAATATCACTTTCATCTCCTACAACCCTAGTAGACACATCTATTCCCATAACCCCTACCTCTTCCACTTCCATAGTTACCCCAACCTCTTCAGTAGAGAGGTGAGAAACATGTCCTTGATGAAAATGTGGACCTTTAACCTATAGATGGAGATGAAAATGTAAAGACATCTATTGATCAATCATTGGTAATATAAGCATAAGATTCAACACTTATCACTATGACTACTAGTGAAACAACTTTAGCTTTAGATTCTCAAGTGACTGTGTCTATAGAGTAAGATGTTATACTTACTTGGTTAACACAAATAGTGGGGAATAAATTCAAATAGATTATTTCCCTCAATACATTAGATTTTGGTCTTTCAAATAAATGAACTAAATCCAAGACTAGTATTTGAACCTTCTCAATAATATTGTGTGACTCAGTAGGGGAAAGATATGTAGAGATTTTAGTCCCCCCACCAAATAAATAAAAGGAAGATCTAGTGGTGGGGGACTGTCAAGTATCAAAGGTTCACCTTGGATGTCTTACGAGGGATGGGTTGAAACATGACATTCAATGCAACATCAACTCCTTATTGAAAAAATGGATAATTACAAGTTCGCTAAGGACAAACTAAATAATAATGTTAAACAACTTATAGTTATATTGAATAAATTCATAAATCCCACTAGTCCATCATCACAACTTGAACCAACACAACTAGTCACCCATATCATAGATCAAGAAATAGTTGATGTGGTGACTAAAATTGCAAGCATGAAAAGGGATACTAGGGGGTGGTTAGAGGAACTCATCTCTAAAGGTAACAAAATTATTGATATGATAATGGATCGTTATGAATCTTTGAGAGAGAGAAGGATTACCATAAGAGGATTCGTAAATAAGTATGAGGGAGAGGTATAAACCTTGAATCTTTACTATCCCAAATTGATAACTATGGATTTTATTGATATGGACATTGTCCTTGCTAAAAAAATACTAAAAAATGATGGAGATCAAGAGGAATTATATAGAGCAGCTCAATTCTTGATAAATATACTTGTGAAAGTTTCCCACAAGGCCAAGGATATCCATGACAAGGCCATTGACTTGCCGTATGACATGGAAGATTTGTTGTATAAATTTTCATGTAGGCAAATAGATTATGAAGATCACCTCCTTTCATTAGAGGAAGTACAAAATAAATTTTAAGAAGTTGTTGAAAAAGAATCAACATGAGACACCATTTTTATCTTGAGATCTATCCACCACTACATCAAGTATCAAAACATATTGGATCATATTGGTAAAGAAATTCAAACATACAGAGCTCTTAGAAGGGAAATTTTTAATACAATGGTATATTATGAGTGTTTCATGTAAATTTTCACTTTAAGTTCTAAATAAACAGAAAAGAAACTCGATACGAGTATGGTTTAAAAAATTATTTGGCTATTCACACATTAAATCTAAAAGATTGTGAGAGATATTATTTGTCTTGAGAGGAAGACCTATAGATAAGAAAGCATATAAGTTGATTGGGTGGGTGGTTAATGCAGTTATCCTATTAGTGGAATCTAGATTGATTTTGATAGAGTAATGGTACTTAAGAGCTTGGTTGAGAGGTGATAATAAGTTGGATGATGATGCTTAATAATGTTAATGATGTTGATTGACCTAAAAATTAAAACACTTAAACACCTGAGCTTTTGATAATTATTGTAGATCCATTTGACTTCCTAGGTCTCTCTTTCTTATAAGCACAAGCAAGAGGTCGAAGTCAAGGTGCAACTAGGACATCTAAATATAATACGTCTATGCAAAGGCTCACAAAAATATTTAGACAAGTTATATTTAGAAGAGGTCAGTATAAATATTGAATTATTTTGGTTAAGAGTTGGATCTTCACTATCGATGATTAGGGGTTCCCAAGTGTGATTGCCAATGGTTAGGTTCTAGAGGGAAATGGTCCTAAAGGTCATGTTGAGATAGTTTGTGAAATTAACTATGGATGAGCCTAGTGAGGCCAAATTGGTGTAGGTTGGTCCCAAAGGGGTCCTAAGTAGGTCTAGGGGTATTTTTGACATTCTAAAATGTAGGTTTGTATATTTATGGTATATACATTTTACCCCTTTTTATTGTGTGACATGTGTGAATGCACTGCAAAACAAAAATGGAGTATGGGTTAAGAGTCTAGCTGTCCCAAAAGTAGGAGGAGGTATTCCTCCTCAAATAAAGAGTTGATATGGGAAAATAGTAATCGATTATAGGTTTGATAAGTGGTATATGGTTAGTCATGAGGTAGTGATATAAGGTTGGGAATTTGAAATGCAAATTTATACATAAACTATGACTAAAAAGGTGTGATAGCTAAGATCATGAAAATAATAAAATTAATAATGTTGATAAAAATTTAGGGTTGGTGCCAAGAAGGACAAGTGATAAGTAAACTATGTGACTGTTTGTAGGCATGGTACTTGGGAACAGTTGTAGATGTAAGTCTCATAAGTGATTTCTATGTTTGTAGGGGGTATCTAAGGTAGGAAGTGCTCCTAGGGAAAACACAAATGCATCAAGTGTCATCGGTATCCAAGGTAGGAAGTGTTCATGATGGAACACAAGTAGGTTGGGTATGCATGAGGTGGCATAAGTTTGAAAAGAGTCAACATGGCAATGCTGTCATTGTGATCAAAGGACCAGGTAAAAAGTGTCACAAAATTACATGCTAGATGGGCCAAAAATAGACAAACAGTGAGGTGATGAGGTGAATGGGTGGGTAGGAGAAGGGTATCTCCAAAAGTAGGTAAAACTTGGTATAGTTGTATTAAGAATGGGTAATTTTTAGGCAAAAAGTGAAATTGAGGTGATCATTGATGATCACTCTGACCATCGATGGTCATGGTAAATCATAAAAATCTAGACAGGTCAAAATTAAACAATAAAATTCACTTTTAACCATTATTAATTTCATGCCTTGGTTGACTGAACTCTAAAAATTTTAGCATATAGTGGGGAAGGTGATTATTGAGGTGGTGTTTGATCATTGACCAGAGGTGTGTGGGTTGATTGCATGGGCTCGAGATGTAGGGAGCATAAGGATGTGGTTAGGAAGTTGTTTGTGGGCTCTAACCATGGTGGAGGTTGAGGAATGAAGTAAGAGGTGACTTGAATTTGGTAACTAGGTTTGATTTATGTAAATTCAATTTGGTTGGGTGGTGTGGACTAGTTTGGGAATGTTCTATTTAGGCTATATGCCCTAGGTGGGGTTATAGGGTTTTTGGGCAAATTTGTGGATAAAATGATAAATTAATAGGTAGGGGTGATTTGGGTTGGGTAGGTTGTATGTTAGGTGTTTAGGTATGTTTATTATGTGTTTTGGTTATTGTTTTTACTTATGAGGGTTTGGGTGTTCTGGTCATGGAATGCCCATAGTGACTATTGATAGTCAGGTCTGGCCATTGACAATTGATACCTTAGGATATAGGGGTCCATGATTGTCAATGGTCAACATGATCATCGATGGTTGGGTAAGATAGGTTAGGGTTTTGTAAGGTTTTAGGGAAAAGGTAAGTTTTTAGGTTTAGGGTGAGTTTTTAGGGTTAGGGTAAGTTTTTAAGGTTAGGGTCAATTTTTAGGGTTAGGGTAATGGTTAGGTCAAGATAAGATTAGGGTTAAGGTCTGGTTGAAGTTTTGAAGTTTGTTAGGGGGCCATGGGCTGATAGACCAATCTTGACTACTAGGGGGTAACATAGCTGGGATGAGATAGGTAGGAGAGTTAGGGGAATAGGTCAAGTGTCAGTAAACAAGGGTAGATGAGACTAGTATTAGTAATTGAGCTAAATGTTTGATATGATGTAGGCTAAGGAGTATATTTAGATGCACATTTATGTGTCATGTATCTTCCTTGAGCTTCATGAGGGGATGACCATAGAGGACTAGATGCATATAAAGGAGGTAGGGTTGGGGGAAATGAGGCACTAATAATACATGCCCCAAGATGCATCTATGATTGTATCACTCATTGAGAGATGAGATCCTACTATGAACACCTTATTATCGACTTGGGAGATGACTATTCTCCTTGAAGATGTACACAAGATTACTCAACTTCCACTACATGGTGAGGTGATATATTAGATCAAGTAGGAGGAGTGGGATGGATTTATCAAGTATTTATATGAGGATGATAGTGATTGGGTTTGATGTCATGTTGAGGGATTTAGTTACTCAACATTGTATAAGCAAGTTCTAAAGGAGAGGAGACTTATGACTATGCTCATGATTGTGATGATGTGTTTTAGGCTCCTAGATTTGAGAAGTAATAGGTTTCCTTATGTGTTACTAGGTTTATTAGTGGAGTTACTACTTGATAGGACCATATTTAGTTGGGTCCCAGTTTTTATTGTATATATCTACAAGGAGTTGTGGGGGTTTAGGCACCATAGGAGATATGACATCAACATTGGCCTAATTCTTCATTATTGGGATTATGAGTATATTTGGGTTTTGAAACCCATGGGATTATCATGGGGAAGATAAATTCAGGTTGAGTTCCCCATTGGTTTTATGAGATGGAGGGATTATTTGGCTACATCAAGTGTAAGAGGTGATTCCCATGATGTTGATTGGTTTAGGGTTACACTAGGTGCACCAATAGCTGGAGACATCATCTAGAGGTTATATATATAGTTTTTGAAATGGCCAAGTTATAAGAGGTAGACCCTTTCCCTTCAAAGTTATAGGTGTATAGTGGGTAGATGAGAGGGTGAGGTTGAGTTGATTCCATTTGATAAGGTTCATTGATAGTTTAACTTGAGATAGGGTGTCTTAGGTCCATTTCCTTACTATAAGAGGCAGGATTTAGAGGGTTAGTTTCTTGTACCCCAACCTACTCTGATAGTTTTGGAGGGTGGTTTCAAAGAGATTATTATTAGGGCCCTTATAGATGATGTTGGGTATGCAAATGGTTATATGGCTTAGTACCAGTTGATATATGCAGCTGCAGATATTGGTGGGGATGATGGAGGTGCGATGCTAATGGCTATAGATCTAGTAGGCCATGATGGATATGAAAGGGTTGCATTAGTTGCAGCCTAAGCATATTTATAGGTATTATAGGGAAAGGTGGCCATGATATAGGGTTAGATTTCCATATTTTAGGGTCAGCTTTCCACTATTATAGGTAAGAGGGATTAGGCATAGGCTTCCCTTGGGACAATCACATAGGAGAGGGAGCTACTGAGACAGAGAGCTAGAGTAGCCACAATAGTATTAGGAGGGATACCAAAGATAATTTCATGGGAATTATACCTATCCACTATGGAGGAGATTTGATATTATTTGGTGATGGTGCTAGATCAGTTACCCCAGTCTATGTGATATGAGGAGTATAGAACTAGTTTGGTCTGTGGGACATTGATAACCTCTCCAAGATAGTAGGCTACTATAGTTGGTCAGGTAGGGGTCCCATGGGACTACCACTAGGTATAGGTGTCAGTAGAGGTACATATGGGGCCATTAGTAGTGGTTCCTCATCACTATGTTCATATATGCTTTAATAGATGTATATTATTTTGATACCAGCTTGCATGCCAATGCAATGAGATGTATATATTTTATTTATGATGACTCAATGTATATGGTGTATGGATTATGATGTTATATATGATGTATGCTTACGGTTTATTATGTTCATGTTTTATGGTTCATTATTTTTGATCTACTATATATGCTCTATGAGATGTTTGACTTTAGGAGTTTAGGCATGTGATGCTAGAAAAATAGTTATAATGCTCTGATTTGGTTCATGGATGTGATAGGGTGTGTTATGGATGGATGTATGTCATATGATACTGTAATGGATTTATTTATGGTTATGTGATGTGTTTGGCATGAATTGATGTTATAATATGGGTTGTGTTAATGTTATGGTAAATGGATAGACTGGTATATTATATGGCTCATGATGGTTTGCCCATTGATTTTGTTTATGTTTATGATGGTGAGTGGTGTAAGTAGTGTTTTTTATGGCATGATATATGCTCACATGATGTTATGATGGTTAATAAATAGGATGATTTTGATGATATATTTTCATTATGTTTTGATCACAGGTAGAGAGATGGTGTAGTTTGTGGTCATGGTTCATAATGTTTACACTATTAATGTGATGTTTGTTGTTTATGATCATGGGGATAAAAATATAAGTATGGGTGCAAGTGTAATAAAAATACATAAATTAAGTGGATAAAAAACTAAATGTTTAGGAAAGTGATAAGAATCATGAGAGGTATGTCTACATGGACTAACAAAAGATAAGAAAAGGAACATGATGCCTCTTCATTTATAAGGACTAAAATGAAACCCAAGATTGGATTGGCCTAGTGAAAATAAGCCTTTCAAATTCTTCACATTAGCATGCTTAGGTTGATAAATAGGTATCTTGATCACATTATGCCAACTAAGATCATAGTCTTGTGCATATGATATGTGGAGGGAGAATGGGTGAAACTAGAACCTTTTGTGAGACTAGCATGCCTCTTCTATAGGCTTTTAAAGAGGCAATAAAAATAATTTTATGCTCATATATAAAGTGTAGATTGATTGATGCAACAAGTCTATTGAGGAGAGCTGACTATGACCTTATAAGATTATTGATTTTATGGGAGCTGATTGTAGCTTTCTCATTACTTTATCTTTTACTTTGGGGTTTTGGCTATTTTTTATTTAGGGTTGGGGAAGCTTATCGATGCAAGAATCATTCAAGAAATTGCTAGCTTTGATAAATTCTTCACTTAGCCATCCTTCAAGGGAGTGGTCTGAGTTTATATTCTTAGTACAAATGCTTTTGATAGTTTTCCTTCAAGCAAGCAATTCACATTATGGTTTGCAATTTTGATTGAGTTTTAAATAGTTGTCCTTTAAAGGATCAATTTGTGCATGTTAAGAATGATCCATGATGTGATTTTGATTGTTTTTATTTTACTTTTACATTTGGTTGGTTTTTCTTGAAATAGACCTTCTTGTACATGCTCAAGGGGTTACCTTTATAGAGGCAAAGCTAAGGGTACAAGGAGGTTTAGTACGTAAAAAGAAGTTTAGGTGACAATGACCATGGGAATCTATCCTGAAGAGGGATAAAAAGTACCATGAGAATCGTTTTATGGGTAGAGCCATGATACCCATAATTCAAGATTAGGCTATGAATGTGATGGATAATCACATGATTCAATTGTATTATATTTCCCCTAAAAAGAGGGAGATGAATGTGTGTGTAGGGTATGAGTTTAAGTTAGACAAATGATGAGTGTGATCCCTATTTAACAATAGAACTGGTTTGTCTTTGAGATAAGATAAATGATAATCTCCTGATCCATACTTATGGGTTATGATATAGGGTCCAAGCCAATTGAAATAAAATTTGCCCCTTTTACTTTTCTCCATACTAGCCACATGTTTATTTTCCTTTAGAATTGTTGTTCCCAAAAAACACCACTTGTTTTTTGTGGACAACATATCAACTGTTTTGGTCCTGTAAGCCAAAATGATCTCTTCCTTTTTCAAAAAATTCTTTGAGCAGCCAAGTTCTTCAATTATTCAAGCATTTTCAGCTAAGGAACTCACAGGTTCAATAGGCAGGTTTTCACAAGAAAGAAGTTCCCAGCACTTAGGCATTTCAAGAATGGTTCAACAATAAGGTTCAATCAAAAGACTCATTGGCAGGATTCAAAGAATTGGAATGAATCATTGAACTAATGAACCATTGAACCTTTGAACTTAGAAAGGTTCAAAGTGGTTCAAAGGTTCAAAAAGAGTTAAGCACTTCAAAGAGTTCAAGGAAGTTCAACCGCTTCAAAGGATCTAGAAAGTTTGAAGACTTCGGCAAGTTCAAAGGTTCAATGACTTTGGTGGACTTAAAAAAAGAAGGATTTGAAGAGTGAATATTGAACTGATTGAATCGTTGAACCTTGAACTGAAATGGTTCAAATGTTCAAAGGTTCAACAAGTTCAATAAGTTTAATAGACTTGGAAAATAAAAGGATCTAGAAAGTTTGAAGCTTCAAAGGATTTAAAGAAATAGATTAATCCATTAAACTATTGAAATTTGAAACAAAATGGTTCAAAGTGGTTCAAAGGTTCAACCAAGTCCAAAGGCTTTAATGGTTCAACAAGTTTAAAGAGTTTAAAAGATCAAAGTTTGAGAGAATGGTTCAAGCAGAAGATTCCAAAAGATGTTTTAAGTGGAAGATTCTAAAAGGATAGTTCAACCAAATGGTTCAACAAAAGAAAAAGAGAGTGAACATGGCCCTTTGCAAAGATTTGAACCACCAACCATTGAACCACTTTAAACCATTGAACCGATGCACTCAAAAAGGTTCAAAGTTTCAAGGTTCAAAGTGGTTCAAGCGACTAGAGACCAGTGATGTCCCTACGGACGTCAAATTTAGAAGTCATGAAATAACCATTGATTTTCAAATGTGGCACAGAACCTAAGAATAAACTCAGCAACCAACTAAAGAAGAAGATGAAGGAGCTAGTATAAAGTGAGAAGATAGCTCGAGAGCTTAGATCACCAAGGAAGAGAGAAAATGCTACAGGAAATTTAGAAATATCTATAGGAGAGTTATTTCCAGTAGGTGAAATAGTCCACCAGGTTGACATCAGAGAGCGTGAACATTCAAAGGCACGACCTAGTTTTCTATATTAAGTAAAGGTGAATGGACAGTCATGTAAGTTCCATAAAGAAGACTAGACGACCCATGCTTAGGAGGAGACATTTGAGATGATTCAGAATGCCAAAGTCAAGGCTGATGACCTTTTCTAAAATGGCCTTGTCATAGGTATTCAAGACATTCAATTCAACATGGGCCATTTTCATGAAAACAAGTGCCCAAGTCTTTCTTGGAATGCTATGTATTGTAATCTCTCATTTTATGCAAATGAGATCTCTCTGTTATAGAAGCAAAACTCTGCCCAAATTGAAAGGCATTACTGAGACTTTGAGCTTAGATTATTAATCATATTTTATTATTTGAATGAGAAAGCAAGTGACCTTTTAGAATTTGTGTTGAGATAGCTTGTGTTGTTTAGGAAAGTGTTCTTATGTCTATTTCCTGAATGCCATCTTATCTATTTAATTAAATAAGCAGAACTAGGAGAAGTAATTTGAAAGGTGTCCTGAAGCCAACTGTGGGGGACTTTGTGCTACTAGAATTGTCTTTAATGTGTGTTTTATATTTTAGTGTAAAAGATATTTGGAAGACTTTGTGCTCCCATTATCCTTCATAATTATTTCACTCTTTTGTAGTTGAGGTGGAGACTTTGTGCTACACTTCATTCTACTATGTTACTGTGCCCTATTTTAGTGAGGGAAGCAATGATAGACTTTGTGCTTTTATGGGTTTCTCATGGTTACAATTACTACCAGGAAGGAATCTGGTTGTCGACTAAATATTACTTCTGAAAGAAGAGAAGTACCTTTAACAATCACCCAGAATTGCTCCTTTGTTCTATGAACATCATCTCTAAAAAAAGAGAGATGGATGGTGTTATCCTACCCCTGAGTGTATTTTCAGCACATATATATATATATATATATATATATATATATATAATAGTTAGCAAGTAACCTTCCCTATCGTAAGGTCCCCTAATAAGAGGAGAGATTTATCCCATTTTGATGTGGTAGACCTGCACATTTTGCCAATCAAATCTCTTTATCCTGTGGTTGAAACACCTATTTTTATGTCAGTCAAATGATGACAAAATATTCACCCAATAGTTTTTATCGACTCTACTGGTGAAGTTCTATGCAATTTGAAGCCTTAAGCTTCAAATTAAAGCATTTATTGTGCCTTATCCATTGCCATTTCCATCTCCATTATATCCTTAGCCATTTCCATTATATACTCTAGCAGATTCATGGTATATGCAATGCTAGAGATCTCGAGGTATTGTTGACCCTATATTTGAGTTGGTCCAGCTGAGTAATTTTGATCTTTTTCCTCCACAACCTCACCTCCAATGAACTAGGAGTCTTCCTCCTACCAACATCAGATCACCAATATAAGGCAAAGCTTCTTTTCCCTTTGCTAGCAGAGCTTTGCCTATACATACCCCACCAAGATTTGTTATCCCTCATTTTCATTATCATAACATGGCATCTCAAGTACCCTGGGGTAACTCTTTTGGCCCACTCAATCTAACTCCACCTCTACATGAACTGCCTCATAGTTCTAGGAAAAATTTCTCCAAGTTCTTCAGTGATGGGAGTCTTCATCTTGATGAACATATTGTAGCCTTCAGCATAGCCTATGGTGTAATAGGTGTGGAGTATGAGGATGTAGTAGTCAAGCTATTTGTGGAAACATTGCAAGGCACTACTACAGATTGTTTTCATCATCTGCAAGCACAAATAGTGACTGACTGGAACACCCTCAAAGCCAAGTTCAAAGCAAGGTTCAAGCCTATAGTAGATGCGCATGCCCTATTGGCCTAGCTCACACAAATGAATAAGGATCCTCATGAACCTATGAGAGACTTCATAGCCAATTTTGATAAGCTGAAGAATAGGATTCCTATAATTGCTCAACCAACAACTGAGAATCTCAAATGTTTTTTCATCAATTCTCAGCTTCTTAAAGTGAGTTTCCTGTTGAGATGGGCTTGCCACATAGACCTTTCTATAGCTCAAGATTTGGCCACCAAGGTGGAAGATGATCTCATCTTGGTAAGAAAGATAAGAAGAGATCATAATAGAGGAAAATATTCTTCATCTTTTGAGAATTCATCTACAGGCACCACTAATCTTATGGTGCAAAAGATGGCAAATGAGTTGTTAGCTCTTAGAAAGCAAATGATGCAAGGGATGTCTGCTCCTCCTTCATACCAAGATATACCAAGGAAGACTTTTTTGAGTCATTCATACCAAAACAATGCTGCCAAGAATTAAGGGCATCCAAATCATCTTCCTCCCCCATAAGGGAAGCTTGCCATTGAAGTAGCTCTAACCAACTCAGTAGTTGGATATCTTGAAACTGAATCTAATTTTTATTTCCAACCTGATTTGAATCTAGAAGATGACACTGATCTCTTTGCATAAGACTAAGAAGAATCAGCTGGTGAATCCAACATTAGTTTCTTGAATTACCAGGATGAACCCAGAAGTAAAGGTGAAGCATTTGATGGATCATACGCAGTATTTACCAGGTCCCAGAACTAGTCAGCTCAACAAGCTAATAAACAAAAATTAGGGAAAGAATCTTGACCAATAATTTCAATTGCTAAATGGGGGACTACTCTACCTTTTCAATCAAAGGACCTAGTGAGCAATAAAAAAGTAAGTACTCCAAGTACTCCTACACCTCATTCTACTTCAATTTTGTAGATTAGTCCTACACCCCCAAAAAACCATAAAGATGAACTCCCTTCCTCAGTTCTTAGTTCTTTCCAGTTATTTGACATAATTAACCATGTTAAGAAGGCCAAAATTCAAATGTCTGAGTTTGAATTCTTACAATCCAACCCTAAGTAGTTGGATAGGTTAGTTTAATGTGTGAAGAATAAAACTGTCCCTACAGGATAAGAAATTCTGAAAGTAACTCTTGGTCCCCCCAATAACACATCCACCCAGAATAACTTTGTCATTACTCTTCCAGCTGCCCCTAAGAAGACATAACCATTTTATGTCTCCCTATTGATAAATGGACATCAGCTAAATAATTACATCATAGACTTAGGTGCATCTGACAACGTCATACCCACCAAGGTGGTAAAATCTCTTGGTCTCACACTGAACAAGACCTTTGGGATATGCTTTTCCATGGAAAACAAACAAGTACCTTTGTTAGGAAAAATCAAGGATGCCTAATTTGCATTTGTGGCCTTCATATAAAAAAGAATTAAGATGACAGTCCTAGTGTCCAACATCCCAACCTCCTATGGCATCCTTCTTGGGCAAAATTTTTGCAAGGATGTTGGTAGAGAACTGAGCATGGACCTATCTGAGGCAAGGATCCTATTCAAAGGAGTCATGAAAAGGCTACTCCCTAAGAAAGAGTTGAAGTACATTGTTACCCAAACATCAGCCCCTGAAGCTCAAATTATATTTAAGTCTTCAAGAATGGGTAATTAATTCCTATCCATAGAGGATATTCCTATGTCATCTGATGAAAGTCCTATAGGTGACAATCTAAAAATTGATTCAGATAAGATAGTAGAAGAATTGATATAATGCAGTGCAAGTGCAAAAGAATCATCCCTTCCAAATGAAGAAAAATCTAAGGAAAAATTATTTTTTGATGACGTATGGATTCTAAAATTTGATGGCAACTATTCTTCTACCAGCTCTAGAGCCAAGATCGCATTGATATCTCCTCAAGGAGAAATTTTTCCTTATTCATATAAGTTTTAGTTCAGCAACACCAACAACACTATTGATTATGAATTTCTATTACTCGGGTTGAAGGTAGCTTAAGACAAAGGGGTTAAACTCCTTTATGCCAAAGGAGATGTTGAGTTGGTGGTTTGTCAGGTGAGAAACCTATATCAAACCAAGAAGGAGAGATTTCATCATTATCACAATCTAGTGTGAGACTACATTGAAAACTTTGTTGCTTTCAATATCTCTGTAGTGCCTAGAGAGTTTAATGATCAAGCTAATACATTGGCTATTTATGTGACCCTCATGGTTCCTCACCCTAACTTCAAAGAAAATAGGTACACTATCAAACTAGTCTTTTGACCAAGTGTCCCTGATAATGCCAACCATTGGTAGGGATTCAATGGTGACAATCAAATCATTGCCTTTCTTGAAGAAACAAATAGCTTTGAAAAGCTTTATTTTGAAGGCAGTGAGCCTCTACCATGAGAATCATCTCCTAAAACAAGCTCATATGTAGGTGAAGAATTCCTATAGCTAAAAGGAAATAAAATTCCCAAAGGATTGGTTTCCCTTGAGAAACTATTTGATAAGC
Organism: Torreya grandis; assembly: GCA_037957365.1. NCBI lineage: Eukaryota > Viridiplantae > Streptophyta > Pinopsida > Cupressales > Taxaceae > Torreya > Torreya grandis. The sequence continues at coordinate 2,274,713 of JARHVA010002878.1, read as the reverse complement.
ACGATAGGTTCATCAAGCAGCAACAAATGGATTCAAGCTCCTCCCAGGAGTTTGATCAAAGAAATTTGAGTACTAAGGAAAATCCCAAAATCATCAACATTAAGAAGTGTTGCACTCCTGATGAGAAGCTCAAATTTACTACTCTACTCTGCTAGTACATAGATATTTTGGTGTACTCCTATGATGACCTAAAGTTGCTTAGGCCTAAAGAAATTCATCATGAAAATCCTCTCAAGAGTGGTTCATTCCCTCACAAGCAAAAATATAGGCAGTACAACCCCAAAATATCAAGTACTATTCTATCTAAGATTAAAAAATGTTAAACTATAGGATAATTTTTCCAATCCATCATTCCACATGGATTGTGAATATAGTCCCTGTGAGAAAAAAGAATGGCAAACTTTGCCTCTACATGGATTTCAGAAACTTGAATCAATCCTCTCTAAAGGATAACTACTCTCTACCCATCATGGATTAAGTCCTTTAGATGGTGAATAGTTCAAAGATGTTATCAATGTTAGATGGTTTCTTAGGGTATAATCAAGTAGAAGTCAGTCAAGTAGACTAACATAAGACTACCTTCACTACACCTTGGGGCACCTTTGCATATCAAAGAATGCCTTTTGGCTTGATAAATGTTGGTGCCACCTTCCAAAGAACAATGGACGTTACTTTTAGAGATGAAATGGGTAAGTTCATTATGGCATATTTTGATGACTTGACTGTCTTTTCTAAGCATTGTCTTGATCATGTGCTTCATTTGCAACAAGTGCTAGAATGATGTCGATAGAATGGCATTTTTCTAAATCCTAAGAAGTCAATTTTTGGGGTTACAGAAGGGAAACTTCTTAGACACATTGTATCTTGAGAAGGAATAAAGATTGACTCAAAAATAGTCAAATCCTTCCAAGACCTTACTCTGCCCACTAGTAAGATTATAGTTCGCTCTTTCTTCAGAAAGGTGAATTTTTTATGAAGGTTTGTTCCTAAGTTCACAGAGAAGACTCACCATATTATGGAAATGATGAAGGGAAAGGCCACTTTTGGCTAGATTGAAGGAGGAAAATTAGAATTTTAAGACATCAAGGAAGTTATCGCCCATGCCCCAATTTTGGTTTATCCAAATTACACTGAAGATTTCATAATGTATAGTTATGCTTCTGAACACACACTTTCAGCAATTCTGGTTCAGTAGAACAAAGAAGGTGTGGAATCTCCTATATCATTCATGAGTTGTCCTCTCAAAGGTCATGAATTGAAATACTTAAACATGGAGAAGCATGCTTATGCAATGGTAAAGGTGGTAAAGCACTTCCACTTTTACATCTTGAGCTCACACATTGTTGTTCTATTTCCTAATACAACAATCAAGTCTATACTAACTCAGCAAGAATTTGGAACCAAAAGGGGCAATTGGATTGCTAAAATCCAAGAGTTTGATCTAGTTATCAAACCAATGAAGCTGGTGTGTGGAAGAGGCCTTTACCAATTAATTGCTAATAATATACTAGAAGAAATAGGGCATGAAGAAATAGAAGTTGAAGACACGTCAACAGTTCTCTTTGTCACCACTATGAATGAGTGGTATTCTAATATTACTCATTTCCTTACCTATGATGAGTGTCCTGCTCACCTATTTTGTAAAGAAAAGAGGACTGTTGAGTTGAAAGCTGTGAACTTTGTCTTGTGGGACATTGGGCTGTATCAGAGGAACCTTAATGGGGTATTCCTTTGCTACATGGATAAAGAGCAGTAGAACAAAATTTTGGAGTCCTTCCACAATTTAGCTTGTGGAGGACATTTTTCTATACTTATGACTGCCCATAAGATTCTATGAGCTAGGTATTATTGGCCTATTCTATTTCTAGATGCATACAAATGGGTACGTAGATGTGAACTTTGTCAACAATTCATTGGAAGACCCAAGTTGGTTGCATTATCTCTCAAGCCAGTAGTAATACAAGAGCCATTTCAGTAATAGAGAATTGATTTCATTAGTGCTATAAGCCCATCTTCAAGTGCTGGACATGATTATGTCCTCACAGCCACAGACTACTTAACCAAATGGGTGGAAGTTATTCCAGTCAAGCATGTTACTTTAGAAGTAGTATGCAATTTATTCAAGGAAAACATCATTTCCAGGTTTGGGGTCCCAACCAATATTGTAAAAGACAATGTAGCTTGTTTCTCTTCTCATGATATTACCCAATTCTACTTTTATTATGGGATTACCCTCTCCCACTCTTTTGATTATTTTTCATAAGGAAATGGTCAAGAAAAATCAAGCAACAAAAACATGGTGACCATTATCAAGAAGCTGGTGGATGACAATCAGAGAACCTAGCATAAAGCATTGTTTTATGGTTTATGGGTAGACATAATTACACCTAAGAGGGTGATAGGTATGTCACCATTCTAAATTGTGTATGGTCTCAATGCAGAGATACCAATCATCTTGGAATTACCAGCATTAAAGTTGGCAAAGGCAGTAGAAGATTCAACTTTTGAAAGTGCCATCAACAAGAGGATCATGTGCTTGGTTGAACTTGATGAGCAACAAACTATGGTGGTGGACCGTATTACCACCCATCAAAGTTTGGTAAAGAGGCTCTTTGATAAGAAAGCAAGGGTCTGTGATTTCCAGATTGGAGACCAAGTTTTGTTATGGGACAAAAAAAGAGAACCAAAGGGAATGCATGGGAAATTTGATTCCTTATGGAGAGGACCATTTTCCATTCATCATTTAAATGGTGAAAATAGTTTCCTACTAAATTATCAAGATAGCACGCCTTTTTCACTAGCTCACAGTGGGCATCATTTGAAGCACTTCAGTCTTTGAAGAGTATAGAATCATTATTTTATTATAAAATGGTATTATTTAAATGGAAGGTCTTTAGCATGTAACTTTCTTAATACTTCGATCCAAGATTCTTCCATAAGATGTATTTTCACTATAAGACATCGATATTCATAATATCAAGTCAAGCTAAATTCTTCTTCTCAATAATAATCTCTCAACCATAAATTTGAGTTCCACTCATTTATGGACAAGTTTAGTCCATCTATATAATTCATAATAGAATCCAAGAGGAAACAAAAGCATGATCAATGGGCTGATCATTATGAGGTTTTAATTTAAGTAAGCATATTAACAATCTTAAAAAGTATAAAATAAAAGTAAAGAAACCATTGAGAATACAACCATTAATATATGTTCTAAAATTAGTCATGAGAGGACTTAAGTAACCTACCATCATGTCCCACATGAGAGACCTAACCCTTATTCCATCATGAAGGATGTAAACTTTTGAGGCATCATTAGTCTTACTCGATAAAACCTTACTATCTAAGAAAGTAGAAGTCCTAATAGATAGAACTACCATGGAATAATATCTCAACTCCAAAATCCCACACATAACAATAGGGAAAAATCAAAGAGAATAAGTAAGCCAAGTGGATTTACTCCTCCTAAACATAGTAAAACCATTTAGTATCATACAAACTTCATTTGGTCAAATAATAGAATAGTTAAATTAAAAGAGAAGCTAACCAAAAGATCTTAGTTCTCCTTGGGATTTTTTTAAAATTTTCTTCTAGTTAAGGCTCTCCCTCTCCATGATCTTTTATTTATTTTTTATTCCTTCTCCCTTCTTACTAAATGGTAAAACATACTTTTCTAAGAGATCTACCTTCCTCAAATAAGTGTTATTTTTTCCTCATAACCTAATCAGAATGTGATAAGTGTTTATTCTTTCCTTGGATTAACCAACCACTCTACTTTCCAACCCATGCCTCCATAAATGGATGTTATCTTTACAATTCCATAATGTCACATGGAGGATCTTAGCATAGTCCTATGGTTTCTTCTAAGATAACTCACATCACTACACAAGGCTCAAGGTACAAAAAAATTAAAAGACAAGTCTACAATTATGCCACTTAGACATTGGTTTACTTAGTCCTCATGTATTGAAGATGACCAACCAAAGATGGTTTGACAAACCTAGTAATGATTAAAATCCATTAAGACACCAAAACTAAATAAAGGTTCAAATGGCATACAAAGCATTCAAATTAGATTAGTTAATGTGTAGACAAGATAAGGGTTTGAGATAGGATCACACATGATGTAATAATGCATGGCATAGTCCTTATTCCTATTGTCTCTAAATCTTGCACCCTAGAAGAGAGTCTTCAATCCTCTTCTATATTTTGGAAATGTTCGGACATTTCTAGGCATGTGGGTATACCTATAGAGAAAATGAACATCTAGATTTAAAGGGCTAGCTCCCTGAATGTATCTCTACAAAAAAACCTCTTTCTAAACTAGTTTGATTGAAGGAAAAAGAGATAGAAATTGCATAAATAAAACCTATTCTAAGAATGGTGATGCACCAATATTATCTTCCACATGAATTTCATACCCTAGTGCATGATATAGAAAAATACATAGACTATTTTCAAGCTATAAAGATTCTAACACAAATATTTTAGTATAGAGGTCAGATGTATGAAATGACACAAGGCAAATGAACTGAAATACAACCTGTACATTCCAAGAATAGTTATACACATGCAAAAATTCAACACACTTAGATGCACTCTATATGACCTGTTAGACCTAAAACTCTTACTCAAGCATGAAGGACAAAGGATAGAAGGATGAAAACCATCCCTTGTTGTCACTATATGTCACTTACACACTCAAACAATTGCTTATAACTTCAAAGAAAAAATACTTGTACCAATGCTTAAAGGTAAAACATGACATCAATTCAGCAAGGCTTTACCATACACTATGTGGTTATTTTTACACTAGACCAAGGGTTGTATTTATAGCTGAAAGGAAGTGAGAGGGGGTGGCATTTGGCACAAAAGAGAGGAATCATTTTTTTTAAAGTCTCCATATTCAGCTACAACCATCTTTGCCAGTGATTCTCTTCCAAGCCATTTGATTGATCTATGTCACCTCCCTTCATCACTCTTATCCTGATCTCTTAAAGATGCTTCTCCAATGGTTTCCAAATAGAATCAATATATTTTTAGTAATGGAATCAATGCAGTTATTACAAGAGAGTCCACCTATTGCAAATTTGTCTTGATGCTTATAGCTTTCCACTGGCTTGTTGAGGTGTGTAACGGTGCATAAGAGAGTCATTTTCATTCTATTAGCCTTGTCCTCCTTCTTTGATTGGTTGTCAAAAAATGACTCAGATCATGATTTGATCAATGGTGAAATAAACCCTATGATTTTCTTTGGTAGATGAAGAATGTGAGCCCTTATATCCTTGAGTATTTGAATGAAGACCTTTGATCAACCTAGGACCACTTATCTAAATGCCAACGGCTAGTCCCTCATCCTAAAGTTGACGTCCATATAGCCATCACTCTACTGGGACCATTCCTTCAAACTTTTTGTTTTGGACAAAAATTTCAAAACAATTTTCCCATGAACCCTTTTCTCTAAAATAATTAACCTCTCAGGCCCCTTCTCTTTTCTTTGAAACAATCTTTCTTTTAGACTTTTTGCAAGTGTCCCTTCAAACTTTATGTAAGTGTCCCTTTGGACCTTTTTTTAAGGACACTTTTATCAAGAATAACCCTTTGGTATTTTCATTTTTCCTCTCTGAAAGCCTAAACATGCCCTTCAGCATTTTAAAAATGTCCCTTCATAAATATTGTTTCAAACAAAATGTCCAAAATAATTCTTGTAAACTTTTGGCAAATGACACTTCTTTCAAGACAAATCATTCAAAAAAATTGTTGTGGACAAAATGTCCAAAATAATTCCTTTGGACCTTTTACTTATGCCTTTTAGAGGAATAAATCGTTCCCTTCAGAAGCTTGAAATTGGACACTTTGCATAGAAAAATACCCTTCAAAAGAATGAAAGTGCCTTTTGGAAATATTGAAATAGACCCCTTTGGAAATATTGTAAAGGACCACTTTTTTGAGAAAAAGACCCTTCAGAAAAGTTGAAGTGTACCAATTGGAAATCCATTTTATTTAAAAGGATTTTTGTGGGCAAAATGTTTGAAATGAAACAATTCCTTTGAAAAACATGGAAATGTCCCTTCAAAATTTTGGACGATGCCTTTTAGATAAATGAATTGTTCCCTTCCTTGAGAAAAAGACCCTTCAAAAAGCTTGAAAGTGTCCTTCAAAAAATTTGAACTAGAACAATCCTTTGAAAGAACAAACCAATTCCCAAGAAAAGACCCTTCATAAATATTTAAAATGTCCCCTTCAAAAAAAATTTGAAGGACATTTTCATGAGAAAAATATCCTTCAAACTTTTGAAACTGACCCTTCGAGAAAAAGTAAAAGAGCTTTCAAAAATATTGAAATGGACCAATTCCTTCAGAAAGATTGTTTTGAACAAAAAGTCTAAAATAATTCCTTTAAGTCTTAAATGAAAAACCTCATCGAAAGAAATAAAACTTGAGCAAAAGGATTGGAATAACACGTAATAACTTTGTTTTTGGGATAAACAAATAAGGAACATTGCACTTAGCCAAAATGAAAGATGTAAAGCTTGGGAGTGAAAAATGGCTAACATTCCTGGTGATTCCAAGGGGAGGCATGCCTATTATGCCTAAGACCAGTTACCTAAATCCTTCCATTTGGTATGGAGTCACGCATATAGGCATCCAAAAATGATGTGAGTAGACTTTTGGCCCAAAAACACAAGTTAGATTGATTCATATGCATAAAGGCAGAGACACACAACAAACAAAAGGAAGGAAACACACTTGTGTTACAACATACTTAGGGAACACAACATCAAATCAAAGGAAACACACCTAAACTTCTATTTACAAAAGACTAACAAGGACAAATACCAAAATTTTAGATGTATCCCATTCACAGGGATAGGTAATTCTGCTTCATTCATCTTGGTCAGCTAGAAATAATTGCTCTACTTGCACTTGCTAATGATTTAAGGGCCACTCCACAAGGTGTCAAACTTTGTATGTCTACCTAGTTTTGCTCTATCCTCATCCCATTTTAGAACCAATTCACCATCCCTGAACACTCTTGCACTTACTCTCTTTTCAAATAACTTATTCATAAGTACTTGGTGGTGCTCCATGGTCTTGTGTGCATTATCTCTTGCTTCTTGTAGTTACATTAGTTATGTCAATCTGACTTCCATTAGAGTATTTTTAATTAGTTCTAGCTATTGTCAAAATTATAAAGGAAGGAGTTCTTGAGATATGGACAACCTAGACTCTCTTCCATAAACAAGCACAAAGGGATAATTACCAATGGATCTCTTAGGAGTAATCATGTTAGCCCATAAGACTATCTTCAACTTGTTGTGTCATACTCTTTGATTGTTTTATAATGTCTTGTTAATGATCTTGATGAGATTCTTGTTAGTAGATTTAGCCAACCCATTACCTTGAAGGTAATATTTGGATGAGGTACTCAATTAAACTCCATTCCTATTTACCCAATCAAATTTTTTAGCACTTATGAAAGCAAGTGTATTATCAAAAATGATAACATGGGGAACTCCAAACCTTATTATAATTCTTTCATAGAACTCCAAGATAGGATTTTCACTTACCTCCTTCAATGCAATAGCCTCTACCCACCTTGTGAAGTAGTCAGTAGCAGTCAATTTCCATTTGTGTCCATCACTTGATGGAGGGTTGATCATACCAATGAAATCAAGGCCTCATTGCACGAAATCTTGGTCTACTTAGATAGGATTCAATGTAAGGGATACAAGTTTCTATTTACCTATAAATAAGGCACATTAAAGACACTTTTTAGCCCAGTGGAAACATTCCTTAAAAGCACTAGGCCAATAGTAACCAGCCCTCATTATCTTTTTAGCTATCATTCTAGGAGATAAATGACTTCTATCTACACCATTTTGAAACTTTTCCAACAACATATCAAATTTATCATTGTTAACACACCTCAACAACACACGATTCACATCTTTTCTAAAGAGAACACATATACAAGATAGTAGGGAATGGTCTATAATATAAAATACCTCCTTTGAGACTTGCTTAGGCCATTGGGGCACTCACCATTTTAAAGAAAACTAATGATGTCTTGTGTCCAACTTTATACTTGTGTGTGATCAGTTGGTTGGGGTTGAACCCAATTGATCAAGACTTCCTCTTTTGGCTCTTGGAAATCTAAAGCTAAATGCTCACATAATCTTTTTCCTCTTACCATGTTAGTAACCTTAATATCCACATCATACTCCATCACCTTTATAATTCACCCAGCTCTCTTTTCATTGTGGTCTTTGCTTAGGAGAAACTCCTTGGTGCTAGGATGAGAAACCATGATATGTATCTTATTTTTTGAAACCATGTGTCTAAATTTTTTCAATCCTCTCATTACTGTTAGATCTTGCTTCTCAACAAATGTATACTTGACCTCATAATCTTCCAATACTTAGCTAAAGAATGTAATTGGTTGCCCTATCTCTTCATCATTATTTTGCATAAGCATAGATGAGATTGTATAAAGGTTAGAAAATGTATAGAGTATGAAATATTTGGAAAATTTTGGGTTCAAGAGAGTAGGATATTTTGCAATTACTTGCTTGATTGCCTCAAAGCTACCCTTACTTTCCTTTTTCCAAGCAAAATCTTAGTTTTTCTTGATCATGGTTGTGATAGGCTTTACCATAGTTGCAAAGCCTAGAATAAATATTCTTAAAAAATTTATTTTCCACAAAAATCTTTAAAGTCCTTTCTTGTGTTGAGGCAAAGACAAGCCTAGAATAGCCTCAATCCTCTCAGGATCAATAAACAAGCCTTGTTTTGAAACATTATGACCTAATAGCTTACCTTCATGGACAATAAAGATGCACTTTTTTATATTAAGGTATATTCCATACCCCCTACACTTCTCAAACCCCTACCTTAGATGTTCCATATGATTAGTAGCACCCTTTAAAAAAATAGATATATCATCAAGGTACACAAGCAAAAACATATTGGTCAAACCTTTAAAATCCATGTTTATTTTCCTTTGAAATGTAACCCCAACATAAAATAAACCAAAAAGCATATTCCTATAGCCAAAGGTCCCCCATTTTGTAGTGAAGGCTATCTTGAACTGATCCTCTTCATTCACCAGTATTTGATTGTAACCTAAATAACCATCAAGAAGTGAGAAGCGTTGAGAACCTGAAATAACTTGCAAAAAAAATTCCATAGAAGGTAGTGGATAATGATCCTTGAGAGACACTCTATTAAGATCTTGAAAATCTACACAAAGTTTGATATCTCCATTCTTATTTTGGATAGGTACAAGATTAGCCACCCAAGTTTAGTGTTTGATAGGAAAGATAATCGTAGACTCAATCAGCTTGGCTAGCTCTTTCTTCATGAGTTCCTCTATCTTGGGATTGATAGGCATTTTCTTCTACTTGATTAGTTTAGCTCCAGGTTATAACTCAATGGTGTGATGAGTTAGACCTGGATCAAACCCTTTCAAATATTTATATTCCTAAGCAAATATGTCATGAAATTATTTTCATAATTCAATAAAATCTTGCCTCTCAGATAGAGAACATACCTTATTAATTTTTAGGAGCTTGTCCTTGTAAATCATGACTCTCTCATAGTTCTCTTCTTTTGTTGACATGCTCACTCTTTATTTCTTATTTTGATCATATTCATTGAAAACACTCCAAATTAATTATTCCCTTAGGTATCTTGTTTGTCTTTAGTTGAATAACTTATTCTTCATATTGATCATGCAGTCTCTTTTTGTTCTTTGAGGAGAATCCTGCATCATTTTGTAATAAGTGTGCAATGTGTTCATCACTTTCAAACACCTACCAAGACACTTCATTATCTAGAATATAATTCCTCACAATGACCTTGATATGATATTGATCCTTCTCCTTTCCTACATCAATAACTGCATCAAACTATGTTACTATGGTAGCCAATTTATCAGCGTGTTTATTTGAATTCATAGGTATGGATTATATGTTGAAGGCATCAAAGTATTCAAGTAGGTCCCATACCCTATGTTTATAGGATTTAAGCAAGGTATTCTTAGCTTTAGATTTATTTCTCACTTGATGGATGACCAATTCACTATCCCCATATACTTTCAAATTCCTGATCCCTTTCTTCTTTACCCATTGGAGGCCATGAACTAGGCCTTCATATTCTACCACATTACAGGTGTAGCTGAAGTGGAATCTATACAAGTATTAGTATTGATTTGTTGATGGATAAATTAACATAATTCTAGCTTCTTCACCTACTTTTATTCTTGAGCCATCAAAAAACATTTCCCATATTCTTTCAAGTTCATGGTCCTCATTAGTGAGTGAAGGGATTGAAACAGCTTTTTGTGTATATAATAAATTCCCAAATCAGTTTCTTCTATGAAAGTATATGAATCAATTCCATGCATTTCAGTTTTATACTTATCAAGGAAAATATTAGAAATAATTTCAAGGGGGGAGGATGCTTCACCATCCATGACACCTTCTTCTTTGCTAATTAGACAATTCTGATTTGAACTTGTCTCCATGTATGGATCAATATGAAACCTTGATAAGGGTTGAGTCCTTATAGCTACCTTAGTTCCATATCTTATTTTAAAATATATAATATACCAATCAGTAGAAAGGTACCCTCTTATCTTAGCCATGAAGTATCTTTACAAGGAGATAACAAAATGAGCTAGAAGGTCTACCACCACAACATCTTGTAAAATGGAGAAACTTGGGCAATCATGTAGGAAGAATTTCAGACCTCTAACCAATCCCACTATCTTGGTTGGAGTTCCATCAAGATATAACACACCTTTACTATGTGGCTCATACTTCAATCCCAACTTATCATCCACCACCTTAGGCATGACAGTGGTACTAGTTCCACTATATACAATACAATTATGAACCAACTTGTCTCCCATAATAAGTGTGAGGTAGAAGGGTGGAGGCTTTTGAGATTTTTTGGAGGGATCTAAGACATTATTTTGAGAATTTGTAAGGGCCACACTATTGTGTTTTGAAGTTTGAGGGACTATATGAACATTTGCAAGTTGTTCTTGTAAGAGCTCCTTTTGACCAGGCATATGCAAGACTTCGCAAAGAGATATGCTTGTCTTGGTTCTCTTCAAAGAATAAACAATGTTTAGAGGGGGATTATTTACCTTTTTTTCATTATTGAAGGTAGTGATGGAGTCTAAACCTATTTTATTATGTGCTTGATAACCCTACTTACATTCTGACTTTGTTGAGGGGCATGACTAGTAGTAGGTATTGTACTAGGATTCACACTTTATGGCCTTAGAGAGGTATCACTTGGAGTCACATGTACTCCCAAAACATCTCCTAGAGATATCTTCTTGGATATTATGTTTTCTATAATTAATGTGTTTTGATTTAACACATAGTCATCCTTAGCTTGAAATTTCATCATACCTACACTCTGGTTGCTACCTTCTCCATGAATATCCCTTTGGCTGGGATTCATTTCTTTTGATGTCATGTAAGGAGTAATTTATTCTTAGCTTCCAAATCTTATTTTTCTTCTCCATCATCATGCATAAATTGACCTTGAGGTTTTCCTCGTTGGTCTAAATGATCCTCCCCTTAGACCAAGTTAGCATGTACTAGAGAAATAGCCTTCATGGAAGGAGTGGGATTAGGATTATAGCCATTGGGCTGCCTATTGAAACCTTGTTGACCTTGTCCTCTTCCTTGGTGGTTGTATTAGGGTGGATATTCATAGCCTTGTTGAGGATAGTATTGAGGATTAGGTGGGTTACTTGCCTAGAACTGAGCTTACTTGAGCTGAGCTCTTAATGATCAAATCTCTTCATCTTTATCCACAATATTATCCATGTTTTTGGGAAAGGTTCTCAACTTGACATTATCATTAGGAACTTGTGCTACACTCAAAGTTTCAACTGAACTATGAGATAGAAAAGGCATGGAAACTCTTAGAGGTAGCCTTCTAACATGTATTAAGTTATTCTTAGCTTCAATAATTATCTCATATACGTCTAATAGATTGAATCCTCCCATTGACTATAACATTACCACCACATCAGTACCAATACCCTTGAGATAAGTGGGGAACACAAAGCTTAGAGGAGGTCTCATGACAAGTGGCAACTTGTTCCATTTGCTTTGAAATATTTCATTAAAATCTCCCATGGACCTCTTTTTATCACATTTAGCTAATATATCAGCAAATTATGGTCACTCTTATTCTCAAATCTAGTCACCAAAAATTCCCCAAAGCCATCCTAGCTTTTAATACAACCACCTTCCAAAATCCTATACTAGTTAAGTGCCTTGTCTTTTAGAGACATAACAAGAAATCTAATGGCTATGTTGGCTCATGTGACATTATGGAAGTTATAGAAATTTAAAATGTCCCTAATATGCTCAAATAGGGTAATACAACCCTCTCCATTGAAACCAAGGAGACTCTTGGTAACATTGGGAGGGATAGGGTCATATGCAAGAAGGTCAATTGGATTTTGGGTGTTAAATCCCAAGAAATGTTGTTACCTATCCATGTTTATTCTTTCCTCTTGATCTCCTATTTCTCCAACTTCCTTAACTTCTTCTTCTTCCCTAAAATCTCCTTTCCAAGGATCTTTAAGCACTGGGAATGGTTCAGGGTGTTGTTCTTCAAGAAGAGCTTCAGCTAGAGGGGCTTGATCAAAATTCCTTGATGACCTAGTGAGGACCATGAAGTATAATGTGGGAATCTTGATATACAACCATATATTCTAACCTTTTAGAGTCACCAAATGTTGGATTAAGAATATTTCTCAACCTTAGGCTTGTCAATACTAGCATTCACCTTGACATGTCAATAATTTATCCCATCAGGCATGCCAAAAATTTTGTCTCAAAATCTTTTACCCTAAAAGAGAGTGTTCAATCCTCTTCTAGATGTCGGAAATGTTGGGACATTTCCAGGCATGTGGGTATACCTACAAAGGAAATGAACCTCTAGATTTAAAGTGCTAGCTCCCTAAATGTATCTTTGCAAAAAAACCTCTATCTAAACTAGTTTGATTAAAGGGAAAAGAGTTATAAATTGTATAAAGAAAACATGTTCTAAGAATGGTGATGCACTAAGATTATCTTCCACATGAATTTCATACCCTGGTGCATGATACAGCAAAATACATAGACTATTTTCAAGCTCTAAAGATTCTAACACAAGTATTTCAGTATAGAGGTGATATGTATGAAATGACATAAGGAAAATGAAATGAAATACAACTTGTACATTCTAATAATAGTTATACACATGCAAAATTTTCAACACACTTAGACGCACTCTATATGACTTGTTAGACTTAGAACTCTTGCTCAGGCATGAAGGACAAAGGATATAAGGATTAAAACCATCACTTGTCACTATATGTCACTTACACACTTATACAATTGCTTATAAATTCAAAGAAAAAAGACTTGTACCAATTATTAAAGGCAAAACATGACATCAATTCAATAGGGCTTCACCATACACTGTGTGGTTGTTATTACACTATCACAAGGGTTATATTTATAGCTAAAAGGAACTAAGAGGGGGATGCCTTCGGCACCAAAGAGAGGAATCAATTTGTTAAAAGTCTCTATCTTCAGCTACAACCATATTTACCATTGATGCTCCTTCAGGCCACTTGACTGATCCATGTCACCTCCCTTGATCACTCTTGGCTTGATCTCTTAAAGATGATTCTTGAATGATTGCCTAACAAAATCAAGATATTTTGAGTAATGGCATCAACGTAGTTATTACAAGAGAGTCCACCTATTATAGATTTGTCTTGATGCTAATAGCTTTCCATCAGCTTGCTAAGGTGTGTAACAGTGTAGAGGAGAGTCATTTTCATTTTGTTGGCCTTGTCCTCCTTCTTTGATCAGTTGTCAAAAAAAGACTCGGATCATGTTTTGATCAGTGGTGAAATGAACCCTTTTATCTACTTTGGTAGATGAAGAATGTGAGCCCTTTGATCCTTGAGTGTTAGAACGAAGGCCATTAATCAACTTTGGACCACTTGTTTAAATGCCAATGACTAGTCCCTCATCCTGAAGTTGACATCCATACAGCCATCACTTTATTGGGACCATTCCTTTAGACTTTTTATTTCGTAAAAAAAGTCTAAAACAATTTTCTCATGGTCCCTTTTCTCTAAAATAATTAACCTCTTGGGCCCCTTCTCTTTTCTTTGAAACAATCTTTCTTTTGAAATTTTTGCAAGTGTCCCTTCATACTTTCTCAAGTGTCCCTTCAAATTTTTTTTAAAGGACACTTTTTCCAAGAATAACCCTTTAGAATTTTCATTTCGCCTCTCCAAAAGCCTAAACATGCCCTTCGACATTCTAGAAATGTCCCTTTGGAAAGATTGTTTTGGAAAAAATGTCTGAAATAATTTTTTTGGACTTTTTTCAAAGGACACTTCTTTCATGATAATTCCTTCAAAAGAATTGTTATGAACAAAAAGTTTGAAAAAAATCCTTTGGACCTTTTTCTTATGCCTTTTGGAGGAATGCATTATTCCCTTTAAAAGCTTGAAATTGGACTACATAGAAAAATACCCTTCAAAAGAATGAAAGTGCCCTTCGGCAATCTTGAAATGGACCCCTTCAAAAATATTGCAAAGGACCACTTTATTGAGAAACAAACCCTTCAAAAAAGTTAAAGTATACCAATTAGAAAGCCATTTCCTTCGAAAGGATTGTTATAGAAAAATGTCTGAAATAATTCCTTCATAAAACTTAGAAATGACCCTTCAAACTTTTAGAATATGCCTTTCAGAAAAATGAATTGTTCCCTTCCATGAGAAAAACACCCTTCAAAAAATTTGAACTAGACCAATCCTTTGAAAGAACAAACAAATTCCCAAGAAAAGACCCTTCAAAAATCTTGAAAATTTCCCCTTCAGACTTTTTGCAAAGGACACTTCCATGAGAAAAACAACCTTCAGACTTTTTAAAGTGACCCTTCGACCAAAATCAAAGGACCTTTTAAAAATATTGAAATGGACCAATTCATTCATAAAGATTGTTTCGAACAAAAAGTCCAAAATAATTCTTGAGTCTTAAACAAAAACCCTGAAGTAAAACCTTGCCAAAAGAAATAACATTTGAGCAAAAGGACCAAAATAACACTTGAGCACTTTGATGTGGGGATAAAAAAATAAGGAACACTGCACTTATCCAAAATGAAAGATGCAAAACTTGGGAGTGAAAAATGGATAACAATTACCATTATATAACCCTTATATTGGGTTGATTTATATACTCTTTACAAATGTATTGCTAACATCTATATCTTACATTGTGTACGTGGATATGTTTTTTTCTAGGATATGATCACATTACATGTACATGGTGTTGAATCTATTTTTATCTCTATGCTCTATTGATGTTTTTATTTATACATACTAGATTAGATTGTATTTGTCTATTGTTTATGGACCTTGGCTCTTGTGTATGATTGTGACATATTCATGTCCATTGAGTGAATGGCCCTTGGAATTATTATATGTGACCCTTTCCCTTCTTTTAGTGTTTAACATTCTTATGTCCTTTATGTGTTGGCCCTTGGACCTTAAATTAACATTATGTTTGTTGTGCTTGTTTGCTTCTTGATATTATTGAGTTTGATGAGTGTCATGATCCATATTATGCACAAACTATTTTGGATGCTTATTCTATTAAAAGTAATACTATGAGCTTCATTAATAATTTTATCTAGATTAGACACTTTAGGCCTTGCCTCATATATTACATACATGAGTTGAGTGATACATATCTTACTATGATGACATAACTTTTGACATATGTTATGATATTCAATGATTATATCTTAATACACCTGATATAGTTAGATTTTCTTTTTAGATGAGTGATTTTTAGAAAACATCCCTCTCAAATGGGGGGCCATTTCAATGGGATTTTCATACATGAGATAATCCTACATGATCAAAAATCAATGTTAGGAACATAATAAACTTTCATATAATTCAAAATTATTCAAGATTTTAGTTATTGATACATGTTATGCAATAAAATTTCATGCAAATGCATTCACATTACATGAATAGATTACATATTTTATACATGTGCATATAAATATGTGCACAATATTCAAATGGAATTTAAAAAATTTACACACACACACACACACACACACACACACACACACACACACACATATAGTTACATATTTCATATTTATCACATGGGGATATGATACATATTCATGAAATACTTTCATTACTAATTTTTATTTGAGTCCATGGTATGAGTATGGATGTTATTCATTCTCTTTTGATTATGCATAAATTAGCTAAGGAACAAAGTGATAATAATATATATTCTATTTGCATTGGTTGATTCAGTGAAAGTGCATGATGTAAATTGGAGATTTATTACCCTCCAACATTATAGCATGTGAATCCATTATGGATTCCAAGTTATTTTAGTCTTGGGGTTACAAATGCCAAGAATGAAAATTGAGGTTTCTATGTATCTATATGGTTTATATTTTCTATAAATTTTCACTTCAAATTAGATATTGATCACCACTAATTATCCTTTAGCTAAACAAAGAATTCAATCCCTTCAAGTGTTTCATAGGAAGCACCAATTCTCTAATGCTTCAAGGAAGCATCATCTTCAAGCAAATTTATAAGAGAAACATTGGTTTCACAAATACATGTGTACTCCTTCCTTGTTCTTTAAAAAATTTCCAAAATTTAAGTTACATTTCAATTTTAAATTTCACATATAGACATTAACTATTTTTACATCATTTTAGGATTTACTAATGAAAAATTTACATGATTAGATATTTCTCCCAAAGATAAAGTGTGTCGTACATACTCAAAAATATATTTCATTTTATTATAGTAGTTTCATTTATATATTAAAGGGGGAAGGGTATAGATAATCAAATTTGGTCATGAACACTTGATAGTGTTAGTTTTGGCCCACATTTATAAGACAATTTACATGGGACCTTAAGCTATTAACCATAGGAGGGGATCCCAATGTACTAAAAACATTTGGCATTGTTTTAGGGATTAAGGCCTTCATCTTTAAGAATCATCATTAAGATGATTAGCCTGTTTAAACCTTCTCTAAACCCTTATAAGAGCTTGATGGATATATAAGTCCTTATAATGTCCTAAAATTCCATTAAATGGCCTAAAACATACTTGAATGACCTATGCACACCTAATATCACCTGAATGAGTCACTATATCACATGTGTTGGAGTGAATGTATGGATTTTTGACCTAAAAGAATGCCTCTTGGAGCTAGTTTACAAGGTTTTGAGTCCTGTGAGTTTTCCTAACCATTTGCATAGTGTTATTGAGATAAGAAACAGGTATTATGGCACTTCAAGAGTCATTTTAGAGGTATTTATAATAATAGTATAGGATACAAATGGTCGACTAGGCCTCAAAGAAGAAAGGTGATCAATCTTGCACTAAGAGGGTTGAGTTGTAGGGTTTTGGTAGCATGAACAAGTTTGAAACTCATTTCTCATTCTCTCCCAAGATGTAAAGGACATGGAATTGGCCTAGAATTGTGTTGGAAATCTCCAAAAAACCTGTTCAATAATGCTAAGTGTCAAATATGGGCTTGTAACTCATTCTAGGCCAAGAATGGGAAGTTTCAAACAAGGTTGATGGGTCATCTAGGGAATTAAAGAGTCTTTTCTATGTCTTTCCTCTAGAATCTCATCATAAAGTAGCCAACGCATGATAAGTAGATGGATAAAAATTATCTTATACTCTCCCCTTGAATTATAACTGACTTGGATGAAGTGACACTTATCATTGGAGTTACTCCTATGCCTCTCTCTCTCACTTCATCCTTTATATATATATATATATATATATATATATATATATATATATATATATATATATATCCTTGTAAGGCTTATAATGGATCCTTTGGCTGAATATGGTGAAGCCTTGATCAAATAAGCACTTGTACTACTCTTTTAAATGTTTAATAAAGCTAATTCTCACTTCTCATATGTTTACAACTAGTGTACTTATGAGATTGTTGAAGAATACTAGTAGTAGTTCTTTCACTCTCTCTCATTTGTCTTCTCCTACCTCTTTGTAAATGGATTATCTTATTGCATGTCACATGGTGAGTTTGAGGTATATTTTCATATTTTTTAAGTGGTTTTTAGTTATTAGTGTCTCTTTTATACCTCTTTATTATCTATCTCATTCAATACATCGTCTATGACCTTCTGGTTGAAACATTCATGCTTTAAGGTCCTTATTGAGTAGTGTGATCAGATTTAGGCCTAATTAATGTTATTAGTGCATGATGGTAAAGTGGAGGGTGTTAATTTGGTGCATCAACTCCATATATTAGTTTACTTTCAACTCTCTTACCTTTTTTCCTTGTAATCAATAGGTCTAGTATTAGTTTAGGGTGATAGCATCAAGGAAGTTATCCCTATCTATAGATCCACCTCATTGATTAGGCCACCCATAGCCTAGAGGTGTCTCCATACTATCAATTAAGTGAGGAATTTGTAAAAACCTCCTAAAGGTTTCAAATATTGATGATAACAATACCAAAAGGTGAAACAACTATTATATTAGATTGGCCCGCTAAAGTCCATAAAATTCTATGGGGTATCAATATATGCAATAGTTTTGGAAACTAAGATTGATTTGTATTTTTTAATATTAGGAACATGTTACATAAAATATGCACCTTAAATATTCCTCATGTTGAAACTATGTATAACAATGGTACCATGTATAAAATTATGTCACAAATATGAATCAAAATAGTATAGTGTACATTTTGGCCATTTCAGATAATTGTGTAAGTGTGGAAAACATGATTCCAAATCATGCCCCTACCATATATGGAGAAATATAAAACTAATATAAGTAACAACATGGAGGACATGATTCCAAAACATACCCCCACTATAAACTGGATGTGTTTAATACTAAGTAGGTGTGGATAACATGCTTCCAAAGCATGCCCCCACCAAATCTGTGAATTATAAATACATATTGAATGAATGTGGAGAACATAATTCCAAAGCATGCCCCTATTGTAATCTAGAAAATACGAATGTGTGGAAGCCATGTATATATTACATGCCCCCACTAAATCTTCAAACTAGTATAGGTACTAAATATTAAATAAATGTGGAGAACATGCTTTCAAGCATGCCCCACTATAATCTAGAAACTATAATTGTGTGAAATCCATGTCCATATGGCATGGCCCCATTGATATCTAATAACTATCAAAAAAGTGTGAAGAACATGCTTCTAAATCATTTCCCCACTAATATTCCCCTTTTTAAGTGAGTTAAATAAAATACGTGGAAGTTACCTCACCTCAAAAGGGTAAGACAATTGTAAAATCTATGAATGTAACCATGTAGCATATAAAAGGAAACATGTCTAGGAAAATGTATTATTGAAGTGTATATAA
The DNA here is from genome assembly GCA_037957365.1 of Torreya grandis. Taxonomy (NCBI): domain Eukaryota; kingdom Viridiplantae; phylum Streptophyta; class Pinopsida; order Cupressales; family Taxaceae; genus Torreya; species Torreya grandis. Next base: position 2,255,236 of record JARHVA010002878.1, on the reverse strand, counting down.
CCAATGAAATCACATGTAGGCCTAAGATGCATGATAAAAGTCATGTAAATGCCTATATATTAACAATACAAACTTAACAAGAAAACAATCACACATACAAGATCACTCAAAAGCAAGTCAAAAAACAATGGTCCAAGGAGACCGAAAATAAGGGGCATGTTCAAATTCCACAAAAATCGAATGGACATGATAGTCAAATGTCCAAAAAAATAAGGAATGACATATTAAAACATATATATAATAAGTAATAACATATTCAAATGTCCAATAAAGTAAACATAGGCATAGGGGTTACATATAATAGAGCATATTCAAATGCTTGAAAAAGAAAGACAATAGCAAGATAAAACACTCAAGGAAGTGTGTAAAGGAAAATAATAATTAACCATCATAAACATGTTATATTGGCCAATGGATCAAATGTGTTATCAAAAAATGTCAAGAACATAGCATATCAAGTATCTTGTGTAATGTATAATCATGGATTATAGGCATGTATAAGTACATATGTAAGCTTAAACATGATAATGTAGAGTGATCATCGAATCATATAACCTGTGTGGATCAAGATCATAGAATAAGGATTTCTCCAACATCCTAGTAATGTGAGTAGAGGAAAATCCCAACATCCATAAGTGTATCATGTATCTATGTATTCCTATATATGTTTATGTAAGAGTAAATGATAAGTTATCCCTCAACATGTAACTAACACATAGGCGCCAAGGATCCAATAGAACATGTAGGTGCCGAAAATGTTTTTGCCTTTTGAATGTTTTATGATTTTTTTATATTTTTAGAATTTTTTATGATGAGGAAAGATCATCCTATGATGCCATCCAATAGATGATCATAGATATTTCCCCACACTATGAACCTTACAATTTTAAGTTTGATCTTTTACATTATTTGCATCATGATTTGATAGGTTAAAAAAGTACATAGCATGTTCCTCATCACATTTTGCATGTGTATTATAAGATGTAATGTTGTCATTTGAAATATGTATTAATTTTCCTTCATGAGGAAATGAAAACCTTGATGATTTTGGTCAATTTCTGCTTTCATTTGGTATAACCAAATATTTCCAAGTGTAAATACATATGCATATGTGGTAGGCATAAACCAAACTTGTGTTAGAATCACGTTAGGACCACAAGATATTGGTTTTATTGTGTGTCCCAAGGAGTCTTTCAAAGTTACCTTATTTTGTAAGTCTTGTAAGTTAAATCTAAGTTGTTTGAAATGTTTTATATTGCAAGTGGTTTTTATTTATGTAGGACCAGTATGGATATGCCAAAAATAATTACAACCCATGTATAATGTAATTATTAGAGGTTGTTGGCATGGATACCTTTTGAGTTGTTTTAAAGGTAGTTCATTTGGAGGATCATCAAATATAATATTCTGGTCATCGATGAGGTCTTGAATCTTAAGTTTTAAGGTAAAACATTTAGTTGTAGAATGTCTAGGGCCTTGGTGATAGTCACAATAAGCATTTGAATCATATACTTTGGGTAGAGGTCAACTCATATCAATCTCAATAGGATGAGGGAGAGATATAATTTGGAACTCTAGTGACTATGAGAGTAATGAAGTTAGGGACTTAGGTAAAATTTTAAATTGTCTCCTTGGTGACTTAGATAAGATAATATGCTTATGTTTTTGTAATGTAATAATCTAATTTTATAATAAATTGATCTATAAGTCTAAATACTGATTTTGTTTTGTAACTCATGAAGTAGCTTGGTCATATTTGTTAGTGGATCTTTTAGGGTTTCATAAGTGCAAGCCCTAGGTATTTTAGATTGAACATTCATATGTGTACCATCAAGGGATGTTTGAAGGGTTTTATGGTTTCCCTCTTTTGTAAAAATAGGATGATCCCCCTTACCCTTTTAAGATTTCATAATATGAACTTATTTGTATGGATGATATTTATTACCCTCCTTACGATTAGGAGAAGTAATCTCAATGTAAACATTGGAATAGGAAGGAGTATACAAGAATGCATTTTTTGAATCCTATATGGATTGGATGGATTTAACCAAGAAAATAATGTAACAAACCATATAAACTATAAGGTATTAGACAATGAAATAATCTATAGAGATATCCCTAACAAACATAATTACAAAATTTATCAATCGAGGATCAACAACAGGAAAAGAAATTAGAAAACCCTAGTTGGCCTAGGATTTGATGTTAAAAGATTGGGTTCACCAAATGTTTAACCTTAATTTGGATTGTGGAATAATACTTGGTTATATAGGGTTAAGGATATAAAAATTATAGGGCACAAGGGTGAATTTCATATCTATAATAGGCTAATTAATGTGTTATATGTTAAATTTATAAAACTAAGATAAGCTATTGATGGAAAGTACAACTATGATAGATATAGAGATGACATAAAATAGAGTAATTAGTTGGTTATTATTTTAATGTAGGTATTTATCTAGTATTAGTATCAAGTAGGTGGGAAGAAATTTCTAGAATAATCATCATATTTTAGGTATGGTATCTCTAGCTCTATAGACAGATGCATCAACCTGGGATGGTTGTGTCGATACTAGTGTCCTATAAAAAAATATCTACTCAACAAGATGTGACCACTTAGATGCTTATAGATTTGGCTTCACCTTCACTCTGGTGCATTCAAATTTGGGTCATGGACTATCGATCCTGGTAAAATGGCAAAACCCTACCTTTCCATCTTCAATGTGACTTGGGGGGGAATGGATTAGTGGGAAAATAGTGTCAAGCTAACCTATAATGACCCTATTATCAAATTTCACTACTTACGTATCTAATAGTCCATAAGAGGGCCTCATAATCATGTAGTTCTCCTCTATGTGTTGGCTTGTGTGTGAATCATGCAATGTGTGTAAATTAAGTATAAAAGTGACCTAACTTATAACTTGGTAAATATGACCTTCTGACTACTCCTTTAGTATTTTAGACCTATATCTAGGTTGTTCCTTTAACTAATATTATAATAGGGTATAATATAAAATATTTTGGTAACTTGAGTGTTTCTTGAGTACTTCTTGAGTGCTCTTTTGGTCTAATTACTAGGTGTTCCCCAAGTGAGGAATGAATGAGGGTTGATATTGTATTTATACCAATCCTATTTGGAGATAACTTGCATTAAATCACCTATGCCTACCATTTTGATACATTTCATTTGAAATTGGATGATTTTAGGGTATAAGACACTTGTGTTTAGTCGGGACAGTAGTGTCAATGTTATTATATGTCATGGATGTTAGTGTCTAGGGAGGAGAGTAGGCATATGTTTAGAACTTGTAAAGGTATGAGATAAGTACATTTTAAGAATTATGTGCAAGATGATATGTCTATGTTATCAATATAAGGTTGGTCAAACTAAGAGATAGGCCAAGGGGCACAAGATAGAGTAGATGCAAAGCTTATGGAATTAAGTCATGCATATAACTAAGAAGAACGACTAGGGTTTGAGTTTGCCAAGTATACAAGATTTAGGTTTTACATTATCATAAAATATCATCTACAAACACATATTAGGGAAACACCTTATTCAATGACACTTGATATTTAAGTATTAATACCTTGGAACTTCAAATCCAATCCTCGAGAGTATCAATAAAAGGTATTACTGATGATAAAAAAATAGAGATAAGGGTTTACACCTATCAAAAATGCTTGATAATAAAATAATACATGTTATTGATTATTTAAGAAAATATCAAAATAAATTTAAAGAGGCCTATATAAAAAATAGTTGATCACGAGAACTTAATATAGATTATAAAGTATTGAAATAAAAATTAAAAAATACTAACAGAGTGTAAACAAAATGGAAAATTTAAGCCAAAATTATTTGGTCCATTTGCCATTATTGAGAAGCTTGGATTCATGTAATATTAGTTCACCACATTAGAATGCAAGCCTTTGAATGATTCAATATCTAAAATTATTATATGTTTGATCAATGTGATATTATATGCCACCATATTATATTATAGGCATGTTTATCACTTTCATTGTTTATGCTTCAATTTTTGTTGTCTCAAATCTTTAACTGGTCAATGTTTCTCAATTTTTGTGATGAAAAGTTAAATTTTACTTTTCCATTCAGCACTAGTCATTTTTTTCATAATCTAATATTCACTATTTGTAATTGTATTTTTCATGGGATTTTTTTCACTTATATTTCTCAATACCTTTTTCACACTGTCTTTAACATTTATCTTTCATAAATCATTTTATCAGTTTTTCCAATTGATTGATTATTACTATGGTTTATTTCTATGTTGTATTATGTCACATACTCTTTGTATTTTTATGATCTATACCATGTTAATATCTATGTATAGTTCTTATATTTTCATTATCCCTATCATCTATCTATTAGTCTAAGTCTCCTCACATATGCTTTGCATGGTTTATCTTATGATCATGATGATTTACTATTTAAATTTTGAGGTTGCATAGGGAAACTTATTCATGATTTTCTATTGCTTATATCTTGAGCTCACATCAAGCAAAGTGTTTTTTATTCCACACTAGTTATATTAAGGACCTACATGGATGGTTGGGGATGATCACATATAGTGACGTAGGTCTAAATATAATAATTACATATTAATTATTCTTTTTTGTGAGTGACTATTGGTATATCTTAATAAGTTGTTAGAGCCATCGTATAATAGATTTTATTAGGTTCTAAGAGATCTACATCATATAGAAAATATTCTAAATGTGTGTTGATTTTATCAATGAAATATGCAAATTTATTGTGTGTTTAAATTTTTACTGTATATGTTTTCATACTTTGACTAAATTATTTCATCTAGTATCAGAGTAGGTATCATATGAAGAGAGATCAGAGGTCTTTGAGAGTAGGTGGGATGGAATAATTTCAATATTAATTATTTATAAGGGGCATCCCAAGTTTTATTTCCTTGAATGATGGTAGTCTTGTTTATGAGTAATCATTTTTATATATTTATAATATAAGCAAAGGGAGTTTTTATTTTTTTGAGGAAGAAATTTGTTTTATGTGGAAGGAGTAAACAAATTTATAAATTTTTCAAAGCATATCTTTAAATCAAGCCTATAAAATTATAGGAAAGAAAAGACAAATTGAAATTTGATTTGAGGTAGTGTCAAAGAGTGGATAAAATAAGAAGAATTTACTCTAGTACTTACAACCCTTGCCTTTCATTATGAAGTAGACCAAGGGTGTGTAGCTTTTAATAGAATCAAAATTGAATTTGGAAAGTGTGGTAATAGATCAAATCAAAGAGGCATAGACTTTGCAATGCACAATAGGAGTAGAAAATGTGGGTACAATAAGACTCATGTAAAATGGTAGGTTGAGACACTACTTATAAATGAACATACATCCTAAAAACATAGCCTCATGGACCAATAGTAGTGCTTTGGAATAAATCAATAAAAATTACATTCCACCAACTTATTTACTAACATAAATACACAACCATGTTGTATTTATTTTTGAATCATATTACAAAAGAGAGATATAGTTTTGTGAGAGAACACACAAGTAGAAAAATAAAGGAGATTGAAGAGGATGTTTTTTTTTCAAATTCAAAGAGTTGTTGGGTGGATTCAGATAGCATCACAATATGTTTGTATTTAATTTTTTCATCTTCCAAAACCAAATCCCCAATAATATTAACCATCTAGGAAATAATAAAAGAGGAAGTTTGTAGGCCCTATTTGATGCAAATGCAATCAATGTTTTTCCCTTAGATATATCATCCACCATGATATCCTTAAGAAACATCCAAACCTATTCAGAATGACACATCCTAATGAAACCCAATCTATCCATGTACTTATGTATGACATGTGAATTATTGGCCCCAAAAAAAATTGTCTACACCCAAACAATTAGGCCAACTTGAGGGTGTCCAATCTAGGATTGGATTGATTTGGGTCTTTCATTTATTGTAGTATGTAGTCCACCAAAGCCTCTTCACCTAACCTTGTATCCAACTTGACACAAAAAATAGTTTTTTTTTTCCCATTTGAAAATATTTTCATCTTTAGTACCTTTCAGTAGAGATTTATTCCAGAAATATAAGGCTTTCTTGGTAGTCATTTTTTTTTAGATTTGTCAATAAAAACCCACTATTAAAAATTTACCTTAGCTTAAGATCATCTAATAGCCTAGTAAAATAAGTATCACATCATCCACAAAGCATTTTTGGATCATCTCAAGTATTTTTTACCTTACTATGTTCATAAAGGAGGATTTCCATTTACAGTACAAGTGTTCCTTTGGGAGGACAAACCATTACCACCTCAAATTTATTTCTTTGGGTCTATGATCAAACACATAATTCCATATAACAATAAAAAATCTATCCACCCTTAGGGAGTATGAAAATTCATAAAGAAATCTTTGAGGGAATCAAAAGGAATGAGAATATGGGTTATCCATGAAAGAATCCAAGACCTCAAAAGAAATGCAGGTTCAAAAAATCATACCAAACCAACACTAAAGATATAAAGAAAAAAATGATATATTATGTCCATTATCATCTCTAAACACAAAGAAAACCAAGAAACATAATCACAATAATAAACATATTTAATGAGCAATAAATATTTTATGTGCAAATAATTAACAACCAAGAAATGGAAAACATGTTGGACACTAACCAAAATTATCTAGTTTCACATTTTAAACAGAGCAAAACAATAAATCCCAACTCTATAAAAATTACCATTTTATATTAACATGACAAAATATGATCAAACCTCATTCCTTAATAAATATATCACAATGATATTACCATCATAGCATAAAATTCACAATTTCAAGAGAAACATGAGAATAAAAGCACACCTAAAAGGCTTGTCTTCCACTGCCCCTCTTATTTCATGCCAAAATATCCAAGGCAGGGAAGAGATGATGGATTTAAATCTTAGCACACACTTAACTTGTCACCACCCATAAATTATAATTATCACATTTTAATTCTTCTAACACATAATTACGATTAATTGTAATTAAGGCACATTAAATCATTGAGCGGGAGGAGCCTTAGAGATCCAAATCCAAAATTGTGAAAATATTTACAATTATTACATGGAGAGATAATAGATGAAAATTAATTTTATTCAAACAAATTGATCCACAATAAGTTTAACTAGAATTTTATTCACTTTATTACCATCTTGTCTTGTATGGAGGATCACCAAGGAAGAAAACTAAGATGCCAAATGAGCACAATATTTGATGATGATTTTAAACTACTATTGATTACTTATTCTCTTATTCAAGGTTTCAATGATAATTCAAAAATAACCCTTAAATACCAAATTTGACAAATTTCTTTCTTTTGTTAGCTAAAGACCTCTTAACAAGGTCTTTTCTTCAATAAAAGTATTAGTGATTTTACCAAGCACTTCATAGAAGGCCAAAATAAGAACACCCTTACTATTTATAAATATTTCACCAAATCCAACCCAGTTTGGATTACCTTTGGCCACTTTTCTACTATTAAAATTAGGATTTTTTTTTTTGTTATTATTTTATCTTAAAATGGTGTTTTCTAAGTTGAGGTTACCTAGATACTTATTAAAGGGATATATTGAAATGAATAAGCACAAGGGAGATAAGCATATCTATAACAAGCCAATTGGGTCCTAATTTTAGATATAAACATACACTAAATTTATTATACTGAGTTATGTTAAAAATAGTAAGTACAACTATGATAGATATAAATATGACAAAAAAGTAATGTATTTATCTTGTTCTGATATTAGTGCAATTATGGATCTACAACAAGTAAGAATTAGACTAAAATATATTTTTAGAACAATGTCAGATTCTGATTGGATGCTTCTAGATCCATGAACATTAACATTAGCCTAGGATGGTTACATTGATATTAATATCTAAACTTGATACAAGTATCTTATAAGGAATACCCACTATAAAAAGATGCAACCACCTAGATGCTTCTAGGTTTATCTTTGACTTCACTCTAGTGCATTCAGATATGGGTGATAGGATATCTCTCCTCATGAATTTACAAAACCCTAATTCTTCATCTTCATATTGGTTGTGGGAAAAATGAGTTAGTGAGGACATGATATCGAATTGACCCCAAAGACACCTCTGTCAGTGAGCATTGCCTATATAGATAATACTCTAAAGAGGTCCTATGACTAATGTAGTTCTCCCATATGTGGTGCCTTGTGAGTGAATCATGCAATATGTGAAATATAATTATAATAGTGATATTTCTTGTAACTTGGAAAATATGACTCTTGGGCTGCTCCTTCAGTACTTCAAACTTGTAGATGTGTTGTCCCTATGGCTAATATGAAAATAGGGAAGATTTTCTCAATTTAATGCTTGATTGAATGGTTTAGATAAGTTTCTTTGGTCTCTTTTGGTATTTTATAGGGTCTTCTAGGTTTTCCCTAGTGAGGAATGAATGAGGATTGATATTGTCTCTATATCAATCCCTTTGGAGAAGTAATTCACATTAAATCATTTAAGTCAACCATTAGGATACATTTCATTTAAAAATTAGAAGACTTTAAGTCATTATACACTTATGTTAGGTTAGGACACTTGCATCAACATAGGTGTCTATCTAGGATTTTAGTGTCTAGGGAGTAGGAAAGTATGTACAGACTTAGAACTTGTAAAGGTAGAAGACAAGTAGGTTTTAATCATTCTAGACAAGATAGAAGGTTTGATGCATCAACATAAGATTGGTCAAACCAAGAGATAGGCCAAGGGGCACAAAATAAAGTAGATATAAGGCTTTAAAAAGTGGGAAAGGTCTAAAAGTGTGAGGAACAACCAAGTTATGAGTTTTCCATGTGTTAGGTTGTGGAGCTAAAAGCTTCACTAATGTAAACAAGGAAGGAGGTTGCTGAGTTGCAAAGCAACTGACGTCGGTCTGATCAATCGACATCGATCATATATAGTGAAAAGAGCAACTGACGTCGATCTAATCAGCCGATGTTAGTCATATACAGTGAGAAGAGCAACTGACGTCAGTCATGGATCGACCGGCGTTAGTCACCTCCAAGCATACAAGGACCGACGTCGGTCACCTGTGCAGTTCTAGAACTGTCAGTTATACGAATAGTTAGTTAACAAACTAGTTGTTTGCATGTCAAAGGCTAATTATAGACTTGAAGTTATGGATCTAATTATTGTAATTAGATGTCTAATTATTATTTGCATGAGATCTATATAATAGACTCATGGGCTGTATTATAATTTGTGCTAGAGAGTAAGAGAACAAATATTAGCTCCTTCAGAGTGAAGAGAGCAAGGTGTGTTCCTCCTAGTGCCACAGTGCCAAGTGTGGGTGCTGGTTTGGAGAATCAAAAGGATTCTTTATGTATGTAAGAACTTGGTCAGTAGGTGTGTAAGGCCATGTTTAGAGATCTACATGGTAAGTAAGATCATTGATCTGTAGGTGTATGTGTGTGTGAGGTCTAGGTTTGTAGGGATGCAGAACCAAGTTGACCTACAGATGGCAGCAGGATCAAGGTGACAGCAACACAATAGGGAGCAAGATCAAGTGGGATCTACTTGGAGTACGGTGTGTACTCAATTGGAGAGCAAAGAGGAAGGCAAGGTAGTTCCTTCCAAAGTAAGATCATTTGAGTTGCAAGTTATTACAAGTTCATGGGAGATCTACTTGGAGTACGTTGTGTACTCGGTTGAGTATGTGTGTATACTCGGTGTACTGGCAGTAGTGGATACTGACTAGTTGGAGGTGAACACCAACTCTATGTTTGAGTTGTGTGTTGGGACCGTAAGAGAGAGAGTGAGTTATTGAAGAGATTTACTATTTATGCCCTAGAGGTGTGGGAGCCCTAGAGGTGTGTAAGGAAGAAGAACTGTGGCAATCTTCTTTGTTGTATTTCCTTCTGGAAGAGTATTAATACAATTGGGTATTGTCTCTCATATTCTGTGTTATTTCTGAATTCTAGTTACTTATGGATTTTGGTTAATTTCCACATATTAATTTGCTTGTACATGGTAATCAATGGTGCTTTCAGATCCTAACATTTGGTATCAGAGCTAAGGTTGTAGGGATCAGGTTTGTGTTTGATTACAGGTCACTCTCAAGGGTTTCTGATTGAGTGGGAGTATAGCAATGGCAGAATAAAGTAAGCTAAGAATGGAGGAATTGAAAAGCATGAATGGTTAATTATGGTGTGATGGAAAGAAAGAATAGGTAAAGAGAAATTTTTGGTTGGTAGAAGATCATCATGAAGGAACTGAAGAAGTAGATGTTGCAGGTGTTGTTGCACAGGATGCTCTGGGATGTTCCTTGGATAAAGTAGAATCTTGTCCTATAGATTCTATTGCCTCTTTCCATGCAACTCGAAATAGAGTATTTTTCCATGTTAAGGTCTTTGAAGACTTTGGAAAGATTTATTTTGGAGCTGGTGTGCCTTGTTAAAGAATTGGCAAAGGGGAAGTGAAGCTAAAATTACAAGTGGCCAACACATGGATGTTGAAGGAGGTCATGCAGGTCCCAGTCTTGAAGATGTGGCTAATTTCTTCAATAAAGTTGGGTGATGAGAGATGCACAAGAACTCTCACAGTGGATACACTTGAATTAGAGTGTGATAAGAAAGCAGGTACTCTTTATCTACTTGCTTGTATTATTGATTCTTCTTCTATTGCAAAGACGTGGCTTTGTAGGCTTGGTCACATGAGCAAGAAGGAGATGCATGTTCTTAAGCAAAAGACAGATGTGTTTGATAGACTTAAGAACAGGAAAGCCTTGGTGTTCTTAGAGGAGATGACGGATAGAGATGAGTGGAGAAAGTTAGACATCTCTGAGCAGGGCAATTTGGATAGGGTTTTGATCCATGGAGAGCTCGTAGATAAAAAGTCATCACTCACAGGTGAACATAGTTACCAGTGTCAATCAAAGGGAATCAGTGTCAAACAGACAGGTGCCAATGTCAGTCATGTGCAGACTAGAGCCGGTGGTGTCGGGTAGGGTGGCTGCCAGTGTCGATCAGGAAATTGACATTAGCGACTAGGTAAGACTGATGTCGGTCATAAAACTGGCATCGATAGAAAGGACTGTTGCATGGAATCGATGTTGGTCGGATGCAAATTGTGTGGTGACCAAGGTCGGTCACTGTAATGGATTTTAGGTAGATAGCAAGCTGTTAAGGAGTCTCAAACACCCATATGGAGGACTGAAAGTGGTAAGTAAGCCTCAAATTCATTGTTCCTCTTCTTTATACTCATTGCTCATTGTAGAGCAGGAAGGATCTAGGAAACAGTGGGAGCATGGCATGATTAGGATGCAGAACCAAATAGGAGATTTGGTAGGGTTGCCAGCCAAAAGAAAGCACTGAAAGACAAATGGATTCCTTGGTTAAAGAATAGAGAGAATGGACACGTGAGATGGAAGGCCAGGTCATATGGTCTTAAGGAAGCTCTAGGACAGTATTATAGGTTTGACAGGTGGATGACAAAGCATGGCTTTAGTCAATGTCATTGTAACTACTGTGGTTTCTTTACCAGGTGGATGATGAGTCATGACATCATCTTGTTACTGTATGTTGTGTGTTTGCTTGATGCAGGGTCACATATGTAGGGTTTTTCTGAGCTAAAGGTAAAGTTAGTTCAAAGGTGTGTCATGAAGAATTTGGAGGAGCAAAATTATTTGGCATAAGTGTGTTCTAGAGACATGGAAGATCACAGGTTGATTTTGTCTCTGGATGATTGTGTGATACCAGTTAGCACGCCAATGGTTGGACAGTTTACAGAATAGGGTCCTGATTCACATGATGAGGTTAAGTACATGCGTACTAGACCTGAGGTTGCCCAAGCAGTGGGTGCTATTAGAAAGTTTAGAGCTGATTTGAGAAAGAAGCACTGGAGGGCAGTTTAGTGGATTCTTAGGTATCTGAGAGGGACCAATAGCAGGTGCACATGCTATGCAGGGTCAAGTTCTTTTCTACATGTGTTTGTGAATGTAGATGTGGTAGGTTACTTGGATGATAGGAGGTTCACCACAGGTGTTGTGGTGGTTGGTCTTCAAGGTTAAGCTTGAAGAGGGATACAAGCCAAGAAATAGATTAGACGGTGTACAGGTACAAGTATAGTGTAGCTATTTATCTCCAAGTGGGAGATTGTTAGGTTGTGGAGCTAAAAACTTCAATGATGCAAATAAAGAAGGAGGTTGCTAAGAGGTTGATAAGTTGCAGAGCAATTGACATCGGTCTGATCAATTGATGTTAGTCATATATAGTGAGAAGAGCAACTGATGTCAGTCTGATCAGTTGACGTCAGTCATATATAGTGAGAAGAGCAACCGACATCGTTCATGGATCAGCTGGCATCGGTCACCTCCAGGTAGACAGGGATCGATGTCGATCGCCTGTGTGGTTTTGGAACTGTCAATTTCACAAACAATTAGTTAACGAACCAGTTGTTTGCATGTCAAAGGCCAATTATAGACTTGAAGCTGTGGATCTAATTATTGTAATTAGATGTCTAATTATTGTTTACATGAGAGACTTATGGGTTGTATTGTAATTTGTGCTAGAGAGTAAGAGAGCAAATATTAGCTCCTTCAGAGTGAAGAGAGCAAGGTGTGTTCCTCCTAGTGCCACAATGCCAAGTGTGGGTGTTGGTTTGGAGAATCAGAAGGATTCTTCATGTATGTAGGATCTTGGTCAGTAGGTGTGCAAGGCCACGTTTAGAGATCTACATGGTAAGTAAGATCATTGATCTACAGGTGTATGTGTGTGTGAGGTCTAGGTTTGCAGGGGTGTAGAACTAGGTTGATCTGCAGGTGGCAGCAGGATCAAGGTGACAGCAACACAATAGGGAACAAGATCAGGTAGGATCTACTTCGAGTACGGTGTGTACTCAGTTGAAGAGCAAAGAGGAAGGCAAGGTAGTTCCTTTCAAAGTAAGATTGTTTGAGTTGCAAGTTGTTGCAAGTTCATGGGAGATCTACTTGGAGTACATTGTGTACTCGGTTGAGTATGTGTGTATACTCGGTGTACTGGCAATAGTGGATACTGACTGATTGGAGGTGAACACCAACTCTGTGTTTGAGTTGTGTGTTGGGACCATAAGAGAGAGAGTGAGCTCTTGAAGAGATTTACTGTTTATGCCCTAGAGGTGTGGGAGCCCTAGAGGTGTGTAAGGAAGAACTATGGCAATCTTCTTTGTTGTATTTCCTTCTGGAAGAGTATTAATACAATTGGGTATTGTCTCTCATATTCTGTGTTATTTCTAAATTCTAGTTACTTTTACATTCTCGTTAATTTTTGCATATTAAGTTACTTGTACATGGTAATCAATGGTGCTTCCGAGTCCTAACACCAAGTGTACAAGACTGAGGTGTTATACAATCTATAAAATAGTGTTTGTAGTCCCCCCTTTTTAATCTAGTAATGGAATTACTAGTTTAAATTAAAAGAATGTGTACCTAGATATGTATAACACACCTTGATTTTTCTTGAGTCCAACTTGAGTGTTTTTCTAATAACTAACATATGTATCAATGTAACTAACTTACTCATTTTCAAGTTGATTTAAAAGTATGTATCATTAAAACGCTCTAAAATTGAGATTAAGATACACACACACACACACACACACACACACACACACACACACACACACACACACACACACACACACACACGTGTGTGTGTGTATATATTTACACACACACGTGTGTGTGTGTATATATTTACACACACACACACACACATGTACGTATGTGTGTGTGTGTGTGTGTGTGTGTGTGTGTGTGTGTGTGTGTGTGTGTGTGTGTGTGTGTATTTAAAATGCATATATCTAAGGAGATATAGAGAAAGAGAGCTTAGAGATGATGTTCACAAACAAAGGAGAAATCTAGGTGAAAACACTGAAGGCACTTCTCTTCTTTCAAAAGTGGTCTTGCAGCAAATAGTAGGAGTTCTTTCTGATAGGTAACAAGTAACTGGTACAGGGATGTAGTAACCAGTAGAATGAGGTTTAGCACAAATTCTCCACCTCAACTACCAAAGAGTGAAATACAAAGGATAATGGGGGCACAAACTCATCCCAAAATCCTTTACACAGAAAGAAAATAAAACACACACACTAAAGACAATTGTGGCAGCATAAAGTCTCTCCACAGTTGGCTTTAGGACACCTTCCTGAGTACTTATTTCATTAAAATGGACAAGAATGCATTCAAGAAATAGACATAAGATTAATCTCCTAAATGACACAAGCTATAATAGCACAAAGTCTGAAAGTAACCTGCTTTCTCATTCAAATAAAGAAATATGATCAACAATCTGAGCTCAAAGTCTCAGTAATCGCCTTTCAATTTTGGCAGAGTTTTGCTTCTATAACCAAAAAGATCTCCTTTGCATAAAATAGGAGATTACAATATATAGAAGCCAAGAAAGACTTGGCACTTTGTTTCATGGAATGGCCCATTCTGCATTCAATGCCTTGAATGTATTTTTAGTTTAGTCAAAGAGGCCCTGCTGGAACAAGTCATCTGCCTTAACTGTGGCATGTCAATTCATCTCAAATATATTCTCTTCAGCATGGGTCATCTGATCTTTCTCCTAATATGTACACATTTGTCCCCTAACTTTTATTCCAAGGGAGAAAAATAGGTCGTGCCTTTTAATGCTTGTGAGCTCAGATGTCTACTTGGTGGACTGTTCCACTTACTAGAAATAACTCCTACGCAGATATTTCTAGTCTTTCCCTCTTTCCTATTGCAATTTGAGCTCTCAGGCTATCTTTTCCCTTTTTGTTGGCTCTTTCAGCTCCCTCTTTAGCTAGTCATTGAGTTTGTTTTCAGGTTCTATACCACATTTGAAAATCAATGGATATTTCATTACCCTAAATTTGACATCTATGGGGACATCATTAGTCATTGGTCACTTGAACCATTTTGAACCACGAACCTGTGAAAGTTCATTGGTTCAATGGTTCAACGGTTCAAGAGGCCTTCTCAGTTTTTTGGTTTTGTCACTTCTTTGGTTCATTCACTTGAACCATCTCTTTAGACTAGTCTCTAGAATCTTCTACTTCTTTCCTTTGCTTGGATCTTTCTTTGAACCATTGCACCCATTGAACATTTGAACCATTTTGGTTCAAGGTTCAATGGTTCATCCTCTTTCTTAGAAGCCTTTGTTTTCTCTAAGTCTTTTGAGTCTGTAGAAATAGGCCTACAGAATTTGTAGAAACTAGCTTGTGGAGTCTGTAGAAATAGGCCTACAGAGTCTGTAGAAACTAGCCTATAGAGTTCATAGAAACAACCCTACAGAGTCCATACAAACTAGCCTATAGAGTCTGTAAAAACTAGCCTGTGGACCTTTGATCATTTCTTTAGCTTTATATCTTTGGAACCTTCTGAAGGGAAGCTATCCCTTCGGGCCTTGAGAAAGGTCCATTTCTTGGTCACTGAGAGCCCCCCACAAGGGTACCTACCCTTTGGGGTCCTTCAAGCGGCCTTCTTCTTTGAATCCTTCAGACAAAATGTCTGAAAGAAATCTTTCCTTTGCCTTAGCTACTTTTCGTCAGGCTTTTGATCATTCTTTCAGACAAAGTGTCTGAAGAATTTCCCTTGTAAAATTAGCCATGGAAAATCTTTTCGAAGGATATCTTTTTGTTCCCTTTTGTTCACTGACCTCCACAAGGGTACTTGCCCTTTGGGCTTTGGGGGACTCCTTTGAACCGTTCGATTGAACTAGCCAATTGAACCAACTTTGGTTCAACGGTTCAACGGTTCCATCTTTTGTTTGAAGCCTTATTTTGTTTAAGTCTTTTGATCTTTATTGAACTCGTTGAACCTTTGAACCCGTTAAACCATTTTGGTTCAAGTTTCAACGGTTCAATGGTTCATTCTTTACTCTTTGAAGCCTTCTTTTCTTATAAGTCTTTTGAATCCATTGAACTTGCCAAAGTGGTTAAACTTTGAACTTTTGCCGAAGCATTTAACTCTTTAATCTTGTTGATGTCATTAAACCTTTAAACCCATTGAACCTTTGAACCTGTTGGAAGCAGGGTTCAATGGTTCAATGGTTCAATCCTTTGTTTAAAGCTTGCTAATGGACCTTTTTGTCGAACCTCGGTGTTGAACCTGTCTTGAAATCACCTAAGTGTTGGGAACTTGTTCCTTTGTGAGAGCTCGCTTGTTGAAATTGTTGAGCCTATTGAACCTGTGAGCCCCTTAGCTGAAAAAGCTTGAATAATGAAGAATTTGAATATTCAAAACAATTTTTGAGAAGGGAAGAGAGAATTTTGGTCTGCAAGACCAAAATAGTTCATATGTTGTCCCAAAAATAAGTGACAGATTTTGGGAACAATAGCTGGCTCTAGTTGGGGAACTTCCTTCAGTTAAAATTTTGAAACAGCTGAGGGGAGTAGAAACCAAAATCTCTAGTGCCTTTGAGTATGCCATTGGGTTACATATTCATGCTAACCAAAAAATAAAGGCACCAAAAATGAAAATGAAAAGCACAAAATAGAACTAAAGACTATACAAATATACATATGTATAGATGATCTTATCTGATACTTCAAGAATTGAAGTGCTTCAAATGTTGCCCATTATGAGGTAGAAAAAAGGGTGTTCTATCTTGATATATCAATAAGAAACCATTTTCTCCCTAGAAGTGATGATTGGAAAATGGACCTCTACACCAAGAATCAAATTTTCTATGCATTGTTTTTGGTTCTCTCCCCACAGCAAGACTTAATTTCCAGTCTAAAAATCATGAATCCTTATTCTCTTGTAGAAGAGTTTTTTTACCTAATTTTGATGTCCAAGAGTATGGTCCATTACCATAATTCATTATTCTTTTGGTTTAGTCCAACACATGATTTGATTGTCAGCATCAAACACCTGCTAATGATTGGCATTGTCAGGCACACTTGGTCGAAAGACCAGTTTGATAGTGTACTTGTCTCCTTTAAAATCTAGGTGAGGAATTGAAAGAGTTGTAGAAATAGTGAATGCATCAACTCAATCATTGAATTCTTTGGGCACTGTAGAGATATTGAAATCATCAAAGCTTTCCATTTGATCCCAAAATAGATTGTGATAGTGGTGCAATATCTCATTTTTCATTTGGTATAGGGTTCTCACCTAACAAACCACCAGCTCAGCATCTCCTTTGGTGTGAAGGAGTTTGATGCCCCTGTCTTGAGCAACCTTCAATCCAAGTAGCAGTGATTCACATTTAGTAGTATTATTGGTGTTGCTAAATTGTAACTTGTATGAAGAAGGAAAAATATCTCCTTGGGGAGATATCAACACAATCTCGACTCCTGAACCGGTAGAGAAACAGCTTCCATCGAATTCCAAAATCCATACATCATCAAAAACTAATTTTTCCTTAGATTTCTCTTTGTGTGGAGGGGAGAGTTCATTTGGGCTTGCACTGTGCTCTCTCATGTCTTCTGCTATTTTATCTGAACCAATTTTTAGATTGTCATTTTTAGAGGTTTCATCAGCTAAGACGGGAACATCCTCTATAGTCAAGAAGTAATTACCCGTGCCTAAAGACTCAAACATAATTTGAGCTTTAGGTGATGTTGTTTGAGTGACCACATATTTTGCTTCCTTCTCATGGAGCAATCTCTACATGACACCTTTGACTGGGATCCTTGCTTCAAACAAGTCCATGCTCAACTCGCCACCAATGTCCTTGCAGAAATTTCACCCAAGAAGGATGTCGTATGAGGCTAGGACATCGGCCACCAAGATTGTCATCTTGATCCTCTTGTTTGAGAATGTTGTAAATGCAAATTGGGCATCCTTGATTTATCCCAGTAGTGGCACTTGTTTATTCTCCATGGAGAAACATCTCCCAAATGTCTTGGTTAGTGTGAGTCCAAGAGATTCTACCACTTTGGTAGGCATGACATTATTTGACGCATCTGAGTCTATGATGCAATTGTTCAACTAGTGTCCATTTATCATCAGGGAGACATAAAATGGTTTTATCCTCTTGGAAGTAGTAGGAGGGGAAATGACAAGGTTATTCTAGGTGGACATGGGAGTCACCTTTGGAATAGTTGGTCCTGTAGGGACAGGTTTATTCTTCACACATTCCACTAACTTATCCAACTGCTCAAGGTTGGATTGTAAGAATTCAAATTCAAACATTTGAATTTTAGTTTTCTTGACATGGTTGACTATGTCAAATGCCTAAAATGAATTATGAACAGGGGAAGGGAGTTCATCTTCTAGTTTTTAGGAGGGGGAGGACTGATCTATGAAATTGAAGTTAAAGGTCCAGAAATGTTTGGGGTACTTACTTTTTTAGTGATCACCGGGTCCTTTACTTGAAAAGGTAGAGTGGTTCCTCATTTAGAAATTGAAATTGCAAGTTGAGGTCACTCCTCTATTTTTTCTTTATCAGCTTACTGGGCTAACTGGTTCTTGGACCAAGTGAATACAACATATGATCCATCAACTGCTTTACCTTCACTTCTGGGTTCATCCTGGTAATTCAAAAAACCAATGTTGGAGTCACCAGCTAATTCTTCTTCTCCCTCTATGAAGAGATTAGCATCATCTTCTAGGTTCAACTCAGGCTGGAAGGAGAAATCTAATTTTACTTCAAGATATCCAACTGTTGAATTGGTTGGAGGTGCTTTAATGGCTAATTTTCCTTGAGGGGGAGGAAGACGATTTCGTTGCCCTTGATTCTTGGTAGCATTGCCTTGGTATGACTGATTGGGGAATGTCCTCCTTGGTATATCTCTGTATAAAGAGGTAGATGACATCCCTTGCACTATTTGCTTTCTAAGAGCAAGCAACTCATTTGCTAGCTTCTGCACCATTAGATCAGTGGTGCCTGTAGATGGATATTCAGAGGATGAAGAAGATTTACCTTTGTTATGATCTCTCCTTATCTTTTCTACCAAGATAAGGTCATCTTTCACCTCAGTGGCCAAATCCTAAGCAGCAGCAAGGTCTATGTGGCCAGTATGTCTCAATATAAAACTCACTTCAGTCAGTTGTGAGTTGATGAAGAAACATTTAAGGTTCTTAGGTGTTGGCTAAGAAATTGTAGCAATCTTGTTCCTCAACTTGTCAAATTTGGAAATGAAGTCCCTCATAATTTCATGAGGTTCTTTCTTCATCTGTGTCATCTAAGCTAGTAGGGCATGTGTATCTTTTGTAGGCTTGAACCTTGCTTCAAACTTGGCTTTGAGAGTGTTCCAACCAGTCACAGTCTAGGCCTGCAGATGATAGAACCAATCTATAGCAGCACTTTGCAATGTTTCCACAAATAGCCTGACTGCCATGTCCTCATACTCCATGCCTATCACACCGCAGGCTATGCTGAAAGCTATAATGTGTTCATGAGGATGAACTCTCCCATCACCAAAGGATTTGGGAAAATTATTCCTTGAATTACATGGTAGCTCATATAAAGGTGGAGTTAAATTGAGTAGGCCAAAAGAGTTACCCTAAGGGCCTTAAACCACCATTATTTGATTATAGAAAGTGGGGATAACAAATATGGGTGGAGTATGTGTAGGCAACGCTCTACTAACATTAGAAAAAGAAGCTTTACCTTGTATTGGTGACCTGGTATTGGTAGGAGGAAGACTCCTAGTTCATTGAACTTGAAGTTATAGAGGAAACAAATCAAAATTGCCTTGCTGAACTAACTCAAAAATAGGGTCAACAATACCTTGCACTCTCTGGCTTCTAGTATAGCATGGAGTTTCTAGATTGTAGAATAAAAATGAAAAAGAATTGGCCCTACTTCAGCTTAAAGCTTGAGGCTTCAAACTACATGCTCTTCCCCAGTGGAGTCACCAAAAAACTATTGGCGTGAAGCTGGCAGTGTTCTTTCCTACTTCATGTCATTCCCCAGCAATATGAAATGCTTTAATTTGAATAGACTAGAAAAGGACTGGAAATGCTCATCGATCCCCAGCGGAGTCACCAAAAAATTGTTGGCATGGAGCTAGAGGAAAGTGGAAAAATAAGTGAAACGCTTGATCCCCAGTGGCTCTAGTTTTGTAGACTAGATTATATAATGGAAATGGATAAGGCTATAATGATAATGAATAAGACATAGGTGATGCTTCAATCTGAAGCTTGAGGCTTCAAATTATGCAAAGTTGTTGTGTCCCTAGTGGAGTCACCAAAAAACTATTGGGTGAATATTTTGTCACCAACTAACTGATGAACAAAATAGGTCATTTAAACCAAAGCATAAGGAGATTGGTCAGCCAAGTGTGCAGGTTTACCACATCAGAATGGGTCAAATCTCTCCTCTCATCAAGGGGAGGTTCCCTATAACTATGAGGAGCTATATCCTATATATATGTAGAAAATAACACTCAAGGGTAGGATAACACCATCCATCTCTCTTTTTTCAAAGATGATGTTCACAAACAAAAGAGAAATTCAAGTGAAAACACTGAAGGCACTTCTCTTTTTTCAGAAGTGGTCTTGCAACAAACAGCAAGAGTTCTTTTTGATAGGTAACAAGTAACTAGTATAGGGATGTAGTAACCAGCAGAATGAGGTGTAGCACAAAGTCTCCACCTCAACTACCAAAGAGTTAAATATGAAAGATAATGGGGGCACAAAGTCATCCCAAAATCCTTTACATAGAAAGAAACTAAAACACACACACTAAAGACAATTGTGGCAGCACAAAGTCTCTCCACAGTTGGCTTCAGGACACCTTCCTGAGTACTTCCACTAGTTCTACTTATTTCATTAAAATGGAAAAGAATGCATTCAGGAAATAGACATAAAATCAATCTCCTAAATGACACAAGTTATAACAGCACAAAGTCTAAAAGTAACATGCTTTCTCATTCAAATAAAGAAATATGATCAACAATCTGAGCTCAAAGTCTCAATAATCACCTTTTAATTTTGGAAAAGTTTTGCTTCTATAACCAAAAATATCTCCTTTGCATAAAATAGGAGATTATAAGATATAGCAGCTAAGAAAGGCTTGGTGCTTTGTTTCATGAAATGGCCCATGCTGCATTCAATGCCTTGAATGCATTTTCAATTTAGTCAAAGAAGCCATGCTGGAACAGGGCATCTGCCTTAACTGTGGCATGTTAATTCATCTTAAATATCTTCTCTTCAGCATGGGTCATCTGATCTTTCTCCCAATATGTACATGGTTGTCCCCTCACTTTTATTCCAAGGGAGAAAAATAGGCCACACCTTTTAATGCTTGTGAGCTCAGATGTCTACTTGGTGGACTATTCCACCTGCTTAAAATAACTCTTACGTAGATATTTTTGGTCTTTCCCTCTTTCCTATTGTAATTTGAGCTCTTGAGCTATCTTTTCCCTTTCTGCTGGCTCTTTTGGCTCCCTCTTCAACTGGTCACTGAGTTTGTTTTCAGGTTCCACGCCACATTTGAAAATCAACAGATATTTTATTACCCTAAATTTGACATCCGTGGGGACGTCATTGGTCACTGGTCACTTGAACCATTTTGAACCACGCACCTTTGAACTTGTGAAAGTTCATTGGTTCAATGGTTCAACGGTTCGAGAGGCCTTCTCAATTTTTTGGTTTCATCACTTCTTTGGTTCATTCGCTTGAACCATCTCTTTGGACTGGTCTCTAGAATCTTCCACTTCTTTCCTTTTCTCAGAGCTTTCGTTGAACCTGTTGAACCTTTGAACCATTTTGGTTCAAGGTTCAACAGTTCATCCTCTTTCTTGGAAGCCTTTATTTTCTCTAAGTCTTTCGAGTCCATAGAAACAGGCCTGCAGAATCTGTAGAAACTAGCCTGTGGAGTTCGTAGAAACTAGCCTATGGAGTCTGTAGAAACCAGCCTATGGAGTTCATAGAAATAGGCTTGTAGAGTCCATAGAAACCAGCCTATAGAGTCTATAGAAACAAGCCTAGAGAGTCCGTAGAAACTAGCCTATAGAGTTCGTAGAAACTAGCCTGCAGACCTTTGATCATTTCTTTAGCTTTATATCTTTGGAACCTCTCGAAGGGAAGGTGTCCCTTCAGGCCTTGAGAAAGGTCCCTTTCTTGGTCACTGAGAGCCCCCCACAAGGGTACCTACCCTTTGGGGTCCTTCAGGCAGCCTTCTTCTTTTAATCCTTCAGATAAAATGTCCGAAGGAATTCCTTCAGACATTTTGTTTGAAGGAAATCTTTCCTTTGCCTTAACCACTTTCTGTCAGGCTTTTGATCATTCCTTCAGACAAAATTTCTAAAGGAATTCCTTCAGACATTTTGTTCGAAGGATTTTCCTTGTAAAATTAGCCATGAAAAATCTTTCTGAAGGAGATCTTTTTGGTTATAGAATCAAAACTCTATCAAAATTGAAAGGCGATTACTGAGACTTTGAGATTAGATTGTTGATCATATTTCTTTATTTGAATGAGAAAGCAAGTTACTTTCAAAGTTTGTGTTATTAGCTTGTGTCATTTAGGAAATTGCTCTTAGGTCTATTTCTTGAATGTGTTCTTGTCCATTTTAATGAAATAAGCAAAACTAGTGGAAGTACTCAGGAAGGTGTCTTGAAGCCAACTATGGAGAGACTTTGTGATGCCACAATTGTCTTTAGTGTGTGTGTTTTAGTTTCTTTCTATGTAAAGGATTTTGGGATGACTTTGTGCCCCCATTATCCTTCATATTTCACTCTTTGGCAGTTGAGGTGGAGACTTTGTGCTACACCTCATTCTGCTAGTTACTACGCCCCTGTACCAATTACTTGTTACCTATCAGAAAGAACTCCTGTTGTTTGTTGCAAGACCACTTCTGAAAGAAGAGAAGTGCCTTCAGTGTTTTCACCTAAATTTCTCCTTTGTTTTTGAACATCATCTCTAAAAAAAGAGAGATAGATGGTGTTGTCCTACCCCTGAGTGTTATTTTTTGCATATATATATATAGCTCCTCATAGTTATAGGGAACCTCCCCTTGATGAGCAGAGATATTTGTCCCCTTCTGATGTGGTAAACCTGCACACTTGGCCAACCAATCTCCCTATGCTTTGGTTGAAATGACCTATTTTGTTCATCATTTAGCTGGTGACAAAATATTCACCCAAAAATACAAGCACCAAATATTGAATGAGTGTGGAGAATATGTTTCCAATGCATGCCCTTAATGAATCTAAAAACTATTATAAGTTCCAAATGCGAAGAACATGCCTCTATGACATGACCCCACTAATATTTCTTCTCTTTGAAGTGAGGTAAGAATAAAATTTGGTAGTTACCTCAACTCAAAAGGATAAGGGAAATGTATAATATACGAATGTAATAATATAGCATATAGAAGAAACATGTTTAGGTAAATATAGCATTGAATTTCATAGAACAATGTGATCACATGAAGGCCTAATATGCATGATAAATATCATTGTAGTATCTAGATATTAATAATACAAGTTCAATAATAAAATCAAGCACACACAAGAGCACTCAAAATTAAACCAAAATTCAATGGTCCAAGGAAACCACAAACAAGAGGCAAGTTTAAATGCCACACAATCAAAGGCACGTGACTTAGTCCAATGTCCACAAAATCTAGGATGACATATTCAAATGTCCATATAACAAAGAATGACATATTCAAATGTCAAATAAAGCACACATAGGCATGAGGGTGAAAATAAAGGAGCATATTCAAATTTTGGAACAAGCAAGACAATAACAAGGTAATACACTCAAGGAAGTGAATATAGGAAATCATAATCAACCATCATAAACATATCATAATAGCCCATAGATCAAATGTGTTAGGGAAAAAATGTTAAGTGCATAAAATATTAAGTACACTATGAAATATATAATCATGGATAATGGCATGTGTAACTACATATATGAGCTCAAAACATGATAATGTAGACTGACCATAAAATGATATAACCTAGAAGTATCATGATCATATAGGTGGATTCCCCCAATGTCCATATGACATGAGTAAAGAAAAGGCCCAACATCCAAAATAGGAATAGATCACATATCTATGTATGCTTGTATCACACATAATTAGAAGTGTGACACATGTGTGTATGTATAAGTAACTGATATTCCATCCATTAACATGAAACTAACACATAGATGCCAAGGAGCCAATAGAGTATGTAGGTGCCGACAGTGTTTTTGTATTTTTGAATGTTTTTTGACTTTTTGTTTTTTTGGAAAGGTGTTATGGACTAGGAAAAGTGACACTAGAACCCATGGATATCATCAAGGAGATGCATTTGTGGAGGCCCCATATCATGTGTGTCATATGTGTGCATAGCATAATCATAAAGTGTATCATGCTCTTTTAGGAAGTTTGCACTTGGTATCTTTGGTTTGCATTTATCCACATTTGGTTTCTCACTTGTCAATGATGGATTCAATAGATAGGTACTAGGTTCTATAGATATGAATAGATTATGTAGTAAGTTACTAAAGGGATTAGAAAATAGTTTGTTGAATTGTTCATCTAAAGATTATTTACCATCTATATGAGTAGTGAATTTGACATGATTTAAAGAAAGGCTTGTAGTTCCCTCCTTTATGTCCATATTTGGAACATTATATTTTTCAAGTGTCTCTTACATTTTGACCTCTTTTGTTAGAAACATTTTTTGAGAATGTTTGCTTTTCTAGAGTTTTAGTTGGCAAATTATGTTCTTGATATTTTTGTAGCATTATGTTTGGAATATTTCATTCTCTAATTGTTGCATTTGTAAGTTTTTTTATTTTGAAACATCCTTTTGATGCATCTCTCATTCTTTATGGAATTGTTCCTTTTGTACGTCATTTTCATTTATAGGTTTTTTCTCTTTTGTATTGGTAAAATGCAAATTTGAATGATTTGCATTAGCATTTCTAGTATATCCCAAGCCTTGATGTTCATTTTGGTCATATGTGGAAATAGGATTAGTAATGCCTTGGGAATGCTTTCCCAATCCTTGACCATGATAACCAATTTTTTGTAAATATTTCATACCAAAATCATCTTGTTTAGAAAGATGAGTATCATTATGGAGAGGTATATTTTGATAATTTCCTTGATTTGCTTTTTATTTTTAAACTTTTTCTTGCTCAATGTTAGGCATTTGCAATTGCATTTGCTTTGAAATTTTCTTTGGTAACCACATTTTGTGTTTTAGCACTTGTGATTTAGGAGAGGTATTCATAATGTGAATGGTTTTCATTAGTGATGTGTTGATTATAAGATCACCAATATCTTTGATACATTATATTTTGTTCTATAATGCCAAACAATAATTTGTATAATGTCCATGAATACTATGATACACATAATAATATTTAGATCTTCTTATAGGATGTAAAGGAGGTAATTTGATCACTTTGTTTCGAAGCATATCTCTTAAGATTTCACTTGTACTCTTAGTAGCCTTTTGGTCACTTTTAGAATCATTTATTCTAGATGTATTCTATTTTAGCTTTTCATTTGGGTATGAAACCTTGTTTGGCACAACATTGGTAGGTGAGGATGCAAACACATGATTAACACTACAATGCATTGGATTTTGGGCACATGAAATCTAATTTTATAATAATGTGATATTTGAATTAAAGTATTGATTTTAATTTTGTAACTCTTATATTAACTTTCTCATAAGGATGATTTGATCTTTTAGGGATTTATAAGCACAAACCTTAGGTACCTCGATTTGAATATGCATTCATACACCATCTACCTTACCCCTTGAAGGAGTGATAGCTTGGACCTAGTTAGAGGGATGATAGTTATCACCTTCCTTAGGGTTAAATGGAAGAGACTCAATATTATTTCCATAAGATTGGTAAAGAGAGGTTTGAATTTTTTATCGATTATGATCATTTTATGACTTGGTTGTTTTGAATTGGTTATATTTTAAACCCCTTATAAATTGAATTGATTTAATTAGGCATGAGATATAACAAGTAAAAACCATTGTAAGGTATTGGAACATGAAATAATTAAGAGATTTATTCATATTGAACATGATTTTAGAAAATTATAAAATTCTGAATTTTAAATTTTGAACACTTTAAAATCAACAATCAGAATTTGGAAAATAGTACACCATGAAACCCTAGGTCAATTAGAGTTTTGAAACCAAGGGTCAAGGTCACCATAATTTGAAAATGAAGATAAATCAATATAAACTGATTGGATGAGAAATTTTTTAATTTGAACACTATTTTCAAGAAAAATAGGAAATAAGATGACCCTACAAACATAAGGAAATAAAAGTACGATGTATGTCTTGTAGGTCTAAGTTTGCTAAAAATAGTAAAATGCTAAATTTGATAAATATGTATAATATTTTGGTAAAAAATGAGATTTTTATCTATATTAACATAATTATGAAAAAAATACATGAAATTTTAAATTTGATCTATTATGAGTCAGAAATATGCCAAACAATGTGAATCCTTCACAGAGAAAAACCCTAGAATATTTCAAATAAAGAATCAGTAATTTCAATAAATTAAGAATATTTTTTAGAGATATTAGAGAGACATTTTAATAAAATATTAATTTTTATGAAACCCAGAAACTGTTTTGAACATAAGTACACCATTTGCCTTATATGTTAATATTTGATAAAAATAGTAAATTACAAAAATTGAAAAAATTGTATCGAATTTTGGTGAACAAAAAGAGGTTTTTTCATATAAGAATATGAGTAGAAAATACCTCTTATTAATTTTTAAATGGGCCTATTTTTAGGCCAAAATTAACTAATGAAAGAAGAATCCACTTGTAAGCATAAGCACATGAAGCCCTTGTGACCAGAGGAGGGTAAAACCCTAGGGTAAAGTTTCAAATATGAAAATACATCACAACCAACTAAAACCCTGGAAGGATTGGGATACTTGTATCATATTTTTTTTACATTTACATGTATCAAGTTCACCAAATTTTTAACCTTAAAATTGGATATGGAATCCTACTTGGGTATATAGGGTTAAGAATATATAAATGATAATGCAAAAGGGTGATGTTCATATCTACACTAGGTTAATTAGGTGCTAAACTCAAATATAAACATACATTAAATTTATTAGATTGAGTTATGCTAAAAATAGTAAGTACAACTACGTTGGATATAGAAATGACAAAGAAGTAATGTACTTAGCTTATTCTAATGTTAATGCAATTTTAAATCTAGAACAAGTAAGAAGTAGATTAGAATATGGTTTTGGAACAATGTCAGATTCTAATTTGGATGCTTCTAGAGCTGTGGACACTAATGTTAGCCTAGGATGATTCCATTTATGCTACTATCTGAATTTGACATAAGTGTCATGTATGAAATAATTATTGGAAAAAGATGTGACCATCTGGATGCTTTCGGGTTTATTTTCACCTTTGCTCTGGTGCATTCAAATTTGGGTAATGTACTATCATTCCTCATGAATTTGTAAAACCCTAGTTCTTCATCTTTATAGTGGCTATGGAAAAAATGGGTTAGTGAGTAGATGGTGTCAAATTGACCCCCAAAGACCCATCTATTAGTGATTATTGACTATATAGTAAATACTATGATGAATGCCTCATATTTATGTTTTTCTCCCCTACGTGTTAGCTTGTGTGTGAATCAGGCAATATGTGGAAAATAAGTACAACAGTGACCTATCTTGTAACTTGGTAAATATAGATACTGGGCTACTCCTTCTATACTTCAGACCTATAGATGTGATATCCCTATGACTGATATGGAAATAGGTAATCTTTTCTCAATTAAATGATTTTTATAAGTGGTCTTGGTCTCTTTTGGTCTTTTGTAAGGTTTGCTAGGTTTTCCCAAGTGAGGAATGAATGAGGATTGATCTTGTGTTTATATCAATCTCTTTGGATAAGTAATTCACATTAAAGCACTAAGGTTGACCATTAGGATATTCATTTATAAATTAGATGACTTTTGGGAAATGGACACTTACATCAAAATAGAACACCTACATTGACACAGGTGTTTATCTAAGACACCAATGTCCAAGGAGAAGGAAAGTAGATACAAACTTAGTACTTATAGAGGTGTAAGATAATTAGGATTTAAGCATTATGGGTAAGATATAAGGTCTGGGTCATCAAAATAATACTAGTCGAACCAAAATATAGGCCAAGGGGCACAAGATAGAGCAGATACAAGAATTCAAAAAGTGAGAAAGATCTAGAACTGAGAGGAATGGCCAAGGTCTGAGTTTTCCAAGTATACAAGACTGAGGTTCTATATAATCCATAAAATAGTGCCTACAATTATTAAAAATGAAATAAAATAAAATTATATAGTTTTCTAAAAATATTATTTAGTAAGACTTGATAACCCGAATAAATTACATATTTCATGATTGGGATGGTATTTTTTGACAAAATTTTTTGAACATGTAAAAATTCCATAATTAAGTATCCCCTAAAATTATTTAATTATTTCTCATATATATATATTTATATTTAATTATTTTAACGTTCTTATAGAGTAGTTTAGCCCTAAAAACTTTACCGATAGTTTGTATTAATTAATCAACTCTTTAACTGAGATGTGGTTTCAGATGAAACTTTTCCACAATGCGTAAACCTATATATTAAAATTTTTGACAAAAGGATTATGATTGAAACCTTTCAATTTGTATAAAATAGTTTTTTGGTCAAAATATACACTAAAAACATGTCTCTATGTACTTAAAAAGATTTTTTTTATATGGGTGCATTGTTGGTAGTACCCAAAACTCACTACAAAAATGATAGAGGGGGAATCCCATTCTCATGAATAAGACAAGTACCAACACAAATAATTTTGAAACTGTTAAATTAATTAATTTTTAGATCTATGGTCCATAAGACCATCAGGATCACTCTAATTAAGTGAGATACGTACTAGAGGAGGTTGGAGGACTACAAGAGGATGGGCTTTAATTACTAGTTGTGAGATTATTACTAGCTCAAATATCATTATATTTCTTTAGTAGCAATTCATTGTCAAAAAGACTAAAGTCAAATATGGTGATCATCATAAATGTGATGATAAAGACCATTATTTTGTTGCATATGAGAAGATTGTGTGAGGACCCAATCCCACTATTGTTGTTTTTGTAATTATTCGATGATATCCAATCAAACTAGAGGAATAGTTGAGGTGATTCTCAACTCCACCTAAGGATGAATATATTGAGGATTGTATACATATAATATTGTTATTAACTTTACCACTTACTAAAATGTTCTCTCTTGTCGGAACCTGTCAAGTTTTAATCTCTCTGAGTGCACACCTTAAAGGGTGCACCATGAAAGGGATGGGCAAACCATTGGTTCTTCATAGAATTATTTTCCCTTATACCACTACTTGTTATCTACACAACCATCTCCTAAAACACTTCTCTAATCTTTATCTTCTCTCTTGAACCCTCTTCTAGCCATTTTTTGCCTTCATTATCCCCTTCCTAAGCCTAAAACCCTTATTGATGGTTTACATTACACTGTTAGCCCCATCAACCTTGTAATCTAATTTATAAAACTCATTTAGGGCCTAGGTCAGCTCCTAGATGACCTAGACCAAGACCTAATTTGTTTTTATCAATAATAATACAAAGTCGATTGGGCTAACCCTATTAGATAAAATTTTGGAAAGGCTTAGGGCTATATTTAACCATATATACACATTCATTTCATCATTTATTTATAAAGAGAAGAATAATAATATTATATTTTGCATCTACTTATCCACCATTCTACTTACGAAACATAGCTTAGGGTTTCAATACTTTCTTTGGAGATACAGATCTTGTCTTATGGATAAGTCTTTTGGATACATAGAGAACTTGTGTAGCCTAGAGTTGAATTATCCTTGTTATCCTTACATACCGAAACAACATTTTGCAAATCACCTTAGCCAAGGGAGAGAATGAGGCTCGAAGGGTTCATCTTCAAAGGTAAGTATTCCTAAATTTGTTCCTCTTTTGTAAGAGTAGATAGATTAGCATTTTTAATTCTCTCCCATGTATTATGATTTTTGATACATTGACATGGGTATAAATCTTCTATGCATGTTTAATTTTTATGTTTATTACCCTCAGTTTTTGACACAAGCTTTAGTGAGCACTAGATTTCATTTTTCTTTTCATTTACTTTGTGATTATGAAAACATAGGACCTAGTTAGGGTTAATGCATGTTGTTGCTTGACAAGAGGTTTTGGAACCCTCTCTAGTTATTTTATTGTGGTAAGAGATCCCTTGGTTAGGTATAGTGGATCCATCTTGGTCATAACCCTAAATATCTAATGTATCAACAATCAAAAGTGTACGTAGGATTTATCTTCTCTGAGCTAGGACTGATTAATAGATCAGTTGTATTTACCTTTACATAAAAGGACCAATCTTTCTAATAGTATATTTATAACAATTAGATGTGTGTTTCCTTACTCATGTATTTGTTTGTTGTTATGAACAATCATGTGTCCTTGTTCACACAAGTGTATGAACTAGAGTGTGTGTCCTAGTTCATATTGATTTGGTGTTTCTTAATTAACATTGGGCTTTTCCTTGTTCATTAGTTGTTAGTAGGTGTAGTGAGGACCATTCACAGTACCATGTGTAATTATAATAAACTATGAGTGTAATCCACTTCACACACAATGTTGATTATATCCCAGTTTTTCAAAAAAAAAGTAATAAGGGGGGAGAATGTTGGGAATTATCACATACAATGAGGTAAGTTTAGGTATAATAATTATATATTAGTTAGTACTATTTGTTAGTGATTGTTAGACTATCTTAAGAAGTTATTAGAGCCACTGTAGAATATAGTTTTCTAGTTACTAGGAGAAAGAGATCATATCTTAAATAATATGATATATAACTTATATAAAAGTGAGTTTATTTTATTAATTAAATATGCAAATGTGTCATGTGTTTAATTTTTTAACATGTATTTTTTCATACCAACCAAATTACTTCATGGACATAATTTATTCAACACACATGCTTTCATGCAAGTATCTTCCTATACTAAACACATTAGTGGTTGTAAATAGTATATTATACATGTTACTCTAATCTCTTTATTTTGAGACATGGGCTTTAGAATTTTATCTAAAATCTCAATAAGGCACATAAATTTCACTCGCCATATTCAAAAACATACTTTTGGGGAATATATATTGTTGCATCAACTTTATGGTAACTTTTATTTTAGTCAATTTTCATTACTCCTATAGAGGATGTACTTATACTATTTTCATTTGTCATATATAAGTACTTAAACTATTTTCATTACTCATATAGAGGATATACTCAGGTTATTTTAGTTACTCCTAAAGATGATGTAATCATAGTATTTTAGCTTCAAGATGTAGTTGAAATGATATTCAAATTTATGTATATTATGCTTAGAATGATGTTTTGTTTTAGTTATAATAGTACTCAAAATTGCATCTAACTCTTATTTAAAGTGTTACTAAAGACTCTGCTTGAATGTTATTTAGGGCTTCACACAAATTTAGAGATATTCAACTCTGCCTAGTGTTCATATCTCCTTAGGAAATTGAGGTAATTGAGTTTTAGTACTTTAGATTTTAGTTATTATTATTTGATATTGACTCATACATGTGCTAAAATAATAAAAAGTTTTACAGGCTCCCAGGTGCATTGGATTATGTTTCAAATATCTACATGAATAATATTTTTATTATCTACTCTTGTATTCTTTTTCTACTTTAATATGCATATATGCACACACATTAAAGTGGGGGAAAATGTAGGCCCCATTAATTTTTAAGTTAAATTATTTTAATGTCCTTGTCCATTTATTGACAATAGATCTAAATTAATTATTAGTGGCCCCTTTTTAGGGGTCTCAAAATCCCCCTCTATGTTTTTGAGGGTGTCTCATAACTTTCCCATGAAACACTATTGTATGTAAGAAAATATAATTATATTTTAAAATTAAAAAAACATAAGCCTCACATTATAATTATATCCATGTATGATGTTGACGATAATTTAAAAATAAAATAAAAATGAAAACATACATATATTTTGAAAGAATAAAAATATCTTATAGGCCTAACCAAAAAACATAAAAGCATCCTCCATCGGACTTGCGAGGTTTGACACTAGCTAGTGTTAGTGCCAAAACAAAATTGGGTAACACCTCAAGTAATTAGGCCACCTTGAGGGTGTCCAAACTAGGAATGGATTGATTCGGGTCTTACATTGATTTAAGGACATAGTCCACTAAAGCCTCTTCGCCTAAAATTATAGCCAACTTGACACAAAACTTAGTTTTTGTTGTCCACTTAAAAATATGTTCATCTTTAATGCCTTCTACGAGAGATGTCTTCCAAAAATATAAGGCTTTATTGGTGGTCATTTTTGTATATTTTTCAATAAAAACCCCAGTGTTAAAAATTTGCCTTAAATTAAAATCATCCATTAGCCTGATGAAATAAGTATCACATCATTCACAAAACATTTGTGGATCATCTAAAAGATTTTTTCCCTTACTATGTTCACAAAGGAAGATTTTCATTTATAGATCCAGGTGCTCATTTGGGAGGATGAACCCTTGCCACCCTACATTTATTTATTGGGATCCATGCTCAAACACATGATTACCTATAGCAATCAAAAAATCCATATCACACTTAGGGAGTATGCAAATTCAAAAAGAAACCTTTGAGGGGAAAAAAAGGAATGAGAATTTGGGGTATCTAAGAAAAAATCCAAGACTTCAAAAGAAATGCATATTCTAAAAGTCACCAAACCATCAATAAAGATATATATATAAATTATAATAGATTATGTCCATTATCATCCACAAACACATATAACCAAGCAACACAATCACAATAATAAACATATTCGATGAGCAACATACATTTTTTGTGAAAATAATTAACAATCAAGAAATGGAAAACATGTAGGCTACCAACCAAACTTATCTAATTAGCCATTTTCAATGGAGCAAAACAAAAAATCCTAATTCTATAAAAATTATCATTGCATCTTAATAAGGAAAATATGAGCAAACCCTAGTCCTCAAGCAACATAGCACAATGAAATTACCATCACAACATGAAATTCTAAATTTCAAGAGGAAAAGAAGAATAAAGGCATACATGAGAGGCTCATCTTCCATTTCCCTTCCCATTGTAGGCCAAAATGTTCAAATCAGGGGAGAGTTGATGGATTTAAATATCAATACACATTTAACATGTCACCAATCATAAATTCTAATCATCACATTTTAAAATACCTAATTAGTATTGATTGTAAATTAAGGCACATCAAATCATTGAGTGGGAGAAGCCTAGGAAATCCAACTCCAAAATAGTGAAAATATTTACAATAATTATGTAGAGAAATAAAAAAAAAATTAATTTCATTCAAATAAATTTATCCACAACAAGGTTAGTTATAATTTTAGTCATTTTATTACCATCTTGTCTTGTGTGGATGATTCTCAAGGAAGAAAACTAGGATGCCAAATGAGTACAATCATTGGTGACAATTTTTAGCTACAAGTGTTCACTTTTTTTCTTCTTCATGGCTTCAATAATAATTCAAAAATCACCCTTGATTACTAAATTTGACTAATTTATTTCTTTTTGTGATTGAAGACCTTTCCACAAAGCCTTTGCTCAACAAAATTATTAGTGATTTTACTCAGTGCTTGAGAGAAGGCCAAAAATAGGACACCTTTATTATTTGTAAAGATTCCAACAAATCTAGCCCAACTTGGATTACCTTTGGCCACTTTTCTTCTATTAAAATTAGTATTTTATATTGTTTAGTTATTAAAAAATAAAATAAAATAAAAGTATATAGTTTTCTTAAAATATTATTTAGTAAGTCCAGAAAACATGAATAAATTGCATATATCATAATTGGGATAATATTTTTTAACATTTTTATTCCAACAAATAAAAAATATCATCATTAAGTATCCCCAAAAAAATTTAATTCCAACTCATATAAGTTTTATTTATAATTATTTTAATATTCTTTTAGAGTAATTTAGCCTTTAAAACTCTCCCAACAATTTATATTAATTGCTCAACTCTTCATCAAGAGGTGGCTTCAGATGAAAATTTTACACCATATGTAACCTATATATTAAAAATTTAGATAGAAAGATTATGCTTAAAATGTTTCAATTTGCATAAAATAATTTTTTGGTCAAAAAAAACACTAAATACATGGCTCTATGTACTTAAGAGGATTTTTTTTAATATGAGTGCATTGTCGGTAGTACCTAACACTCATTAAAAAAATTGATAGAGGAGGAGGAATCCCATTCTAATGAACAAGACAAGTATTGGAAAAAATATTTTGAAACCATTAGAGAGATTCATCTAGATATTTGTGGTCTATAAGACCGTTGAGATCGATCTAATAAAGTGAGCTACATACTAAAGGAGGTTGGAGTGCCACAAGAGGATGGAGGTTAATTACCAGTTTTGAGTTTATTACTAGTTTAAAGATTGGTATATTACTTTAATATAAATTCGTTGTCAAAAATACTAAATTTGAAGACGATGATCATCATAAATGTGATGATGAAGATAATTATTATGTTGCATATGAGAAGACGTTGTAAGGACCTAATCCGATTATTATTGTTTTTTAATTGTTCGATGTGGCCCAATCCAACCAAAGGAGTAGTTGAGGCACCTAAAGATGGACATAGTGATGATGACTCTTTCTATTGGTATATTTCTGGCGATTAGATATGTGTGTCCTTATTCATGCAAATTTTGTTGTTACAAATATTCATGTGTCCTTGTTCACATAGATGTGTAAATTATTGTGTTTGTTACAGTTCATATTGATTTGGTATTGTTTGATTAATATTATGTTTTTCCTTATTCATTAGTTGTTAGTAGGTGTAGTGAGGACCATTCCTAATATACCATGTATGAGTCTAATGAACTGCGAGTAAGTTCCAATTCACATATGATGTTAGTTCTCTCTTAATTTTTTACCAATATGTAATAAGGGAGAGAATGTTGAGAATTATCACATATAGTGAGGTAAGTCTAAGTATAATAATTAGATATTAACTAATCCCATTTGTTGATTGTTGTTAGACTATCTTAAGTTGTTAGATCTATTGTAAAATATAGTTTGTTAGGTGCTAGGAGATAGAAATCATATCTTAAATAATATGATATCCAAATTATATAAAAGTGAGTTGATTTTGTTAATGAAATATGTAAATGTGTCACGTGTTTAAAGTTTTACATGTATTTTTTCATACCAAGCAAATTACTTCATGGACTTAATTTATTCAACACATATATGTTTTTATGTAAATACCTTTCTATATTAGATACATTAGTAGTTTTATATACTATATTATATATGTTACTTCTAATCTCTTCCTTTTAAAACAAGAGCTTTACAAATTTATCTTAAATTTCAATAAAGAGAATATATTTATTTCACCATATTCAACAACATACAGATATATATTGCTACATAAACTTTGTGGTAATTTATATCTTATTCAATTTCCACAACTCTACTTATACTATTTTCATTACTTTTATAAAAATACTTAAACTATTTACATGGTTCCTAGTACGAAAGTAATTAGAATATTAAAAATTAAACATACATTATATTTATATTTCTAAATAAATTAATTCTTTATTTGGAATTGTTCATATTGTTAAAAAAACAAACATTATATATATATTTGTGAAGAATAAAAGTAAAGCGTCCTTCCTCCACGGGAGTGGGAGTCGGGACCAGTGGCAGCGGGGTTTGTACCGCAGTTAAAAGGGGGGGAGTCAGGAGTCAGGAGTCAGGAGTCAGGAGTCAGGTGATGGTGATGATGATGATGAAATGAGGGGTGCACGCGCACTGCAGTGGTCGCACGTGTGAGGGGAAATCTTTTGGCGCCTTTACTCATCGTGCGGAGCGTTTTTAGCGAATGACGTAACGTGTACATTTTGATGATCGCGATTCGCAAGTTTGTTGTTAATGATTTGACGTTTACTGTCGGAAACAAAGGTGGGCTACAAATCCTGCCTTCCACAACTCATTGCTACTAACCTCCTCACCCTCACCCTCAATTAATCATTACATCACACCACCCCGACCCAAAAACACTTAAACGTCCCACCGGTCTTTGCTCTTTTTATTACTTCTTTGTCCAAGGTTGGTTATTATTCTGTCTTTTAAGTTAAGTTGGAAGGAAAATTAATTTCATTTTAAATATTACTTTGTTAGATTGTTTACCATTCGTTGAAATTTAATGATTTGAAATTTTTTCTACTGTTTTAAATGAAAAATACTAAAATTTAGATGAATCGATTAAATTACTTAACATTAAAAAAAAAATTAAAGTTTTATGGGTTATAGATCTCAATCGATAGTATAAGTAATGAATAGAGAGATATAATATGGAAACCATAATAATCTCTTTAAAAGTAAATTTGACTGACACAAAGTTCCATTTTTCACTTTTACTATTTTTTTTTTGTAAGGTTGTCTGCCACTATCATACGTTTGTACATTCTTCAGTGCCCCATTGTTCTCCTAAAAACCTAACATAAGTGTCGTACAATCCACAATATATTCAAGAGAAGGGGCATCTTCTTTCTTTGTGTTAAATTTGTTTTTAATATAATATTCAATCAAATTTCATGTGCCTTCTCTCTATGCACCAAGTTTAGGGCCTCTTTCTCTAGTTTATTTTATATGCATAACGTAGAACAATTGTATTGATTGTCTTTGGACAAGCCATTAAGGATGCCTCTCCTAACTTGTATGGTTTTTTTTTCCATGCACAACAATGAATTATCTTCAAATAAATTTCAATTATTTCCAATGATTTTTGCAATAAAGATTGACAGGTTTATTTGTGTGTTTTGTTGCAGGCCCAAATTTATGGGAGTAGACCTTTTGTCAACTTCAAAGGTGGTGGTGATGTTGAAGAAACATAACATTGTCTTCCTCTAACTTTCCCCACTCCGTCGATTGTCATAATTTTGAAGGTTGTTTTACTTCACATTTAGTTTTTCTCCTTCTGCTGCCACTTATAAGCGTAATTCTATTAACATCCCATTTGCAATGGATTGATCCATAGATTTTTGGTTAATGGCCTTGATTATGACATTTACCATGTGATTGGTTAGATAAAACAACTCAAAAACAAGTATAAAACCATAACTTTTTTGTCTACTACAAGTTTCGAATCGTGATCTTTGGATTGCTCATTCTCGAGGCATATATTCTTCGACTCTTTGTATCATTTAATCGTAGAGTTTTCAAGGATCAGTGGTTTGTGACGAAGAAGGCATAGATATATAAGTATCTTTATTTTTATTTTCCATGCATAAACAACAAATTTTATATTAAGCAATTTCAATTCTTTTTCCTGATTTATGTTGCAAAGATTGATTGGTTTATTCATGTGTTTTGTTATAGGGGAATTTGTGGGAGTAGGCATGTCGTCAACTTTAGAGGTGGTGGCGATGTTGAAGAAACATAACATTGTCTGCCTCTAACTTTCCCTACTCTAGCAATTGTTATACTTTTCAAGATTGTTTTACTTCCTTCAAATTCAATGTTTCTCTGTATGATGTTGTTTTACAAAAATGTGACGTTAGGGTATAATGGTACTAATAGAATGGTAAAACTATGTGCATAAGGGAAATTATTGATATGATAGTCCAAAACAACAACTACTCTACCTTATGGCTTATTTTAGACACTATTTTATGGATTATATAGCACCTAAGTCTTGTACAGTTGGAAAACTCAAACCTTGGTTATTCCTCTCCGTTATAGACCTTTTCCCACTTTCTGAAGACTCGTATCTGATCTATCTTGTGCCCCTTGGCCTATCTCTTAGTCCATCCAGTCTTATGTTGATGACCTAGACCTTTTATCTTGCCCAAAATATTTAAAACCTACTTATCTTCCACTTCTACAAGTTAGCAGTCTATGCCTACTTTCCTACTCCCTGGTGTAGACACCTCACTTTAACCACTTATATGTCTAAATTGTAATCAAGAGTGACTTTCTGTAATCACATGTAAATTTGATCAAAAATTATTATTGAACCCAATTTACCCACACAACTATTGTTTTAACCCAAAATCGTAACGATACATCCGTGATTAGGGCAATGGATCATATTGCATTATTAATCTTATATAGTGCACCTTGAATTAAATTAAACCTTTAAAAGTGTTTTCACAAGGCCATTAATTGAATGCTTGATTGACAAATAGAAACATTGCAAAATCCACTTTTCTTCTAATTATTGATTAATCCCACTTATTCAAGCCTAATTATTCCTCTAATAAGAAAATCCATGGATTTGAATTACCCTATTTTCTTAAATTCAAAATTGAAATATTGCCTTACCTAAGATGACATCATCAGGCATAGTATCCAAGAAAGCAAAGGTTATGGCACGTATTACACTTCACCTACACACTCAAGACAAGTTTTTACACCTCTCTTACACACTCCTCTTACACCCCTCTTAAACACTCAAGGGGACCAATGATTGCACTTTTATTCCAATGTGCCTTTCATACTCCAAAAGGCCTTAAATGGCCTCTCTTACACACTCCATGTGTGTAATCATGGATTTGAGAATTGATCCTCAACCCTCCATATTGAGATGAGATGAATGGTCCATAGTGATTCAGGAAATATATAAATAGAACCCTCACACCTCTCATTTCAAAAAGCTTCTTAATGTAAAATTACTATGCTAGATTATTTCGAGGAGCTTCATCAACTCTCTCATGGATTTGAGAATTGATCCTCAACCCTCCATATTGAGATGAGATGAATGATCCATAGTGATTCAAGAAATATATAAATAGAACCCTCACACCTCTCATTTCAGAAAGCTTCTTAATGTAAAATTACTATGCTAGATTATTCTGAGGAGCTTCATCAACTCTCTCATGCCAATCCAAAGACAAGACCAAGTGTAGAAAATGAGAGGTGCTTCCCACACAAAGAATCAAGCATCGACAAAGACTTATACATCTACAAGTTGAGTTTAGCCTCTTTAGACTGGTCTTCGAGTGAATCTTCAAGGGAGGTAAAGTCATGGTTCTTTATCTTCCAATTGCATTTCTTATTTGATTTCCCCATAGCTCAATTTAGGTATTAGGCTTGAGAAGTTATGCCTTTAAGTTGTTTTGGATTTTGTTCACTAACAATTGACTAACATCTCTTGGATTCTTGATCTACATAATAGCACCTCCGATGGGACCCTTTGAAGGATTGGACACAACTCACATGCTCTTTTAGACCATTTATCTTCTTTTAATTACCAGAATAATTATCCTTCCAAACAAGTTAATTCATTCTTTTTTCCTCCAAAATTCTGTGCAAGTCTATTTAGAATCAAATAATGAATTCATGACTATATTGATGAAATTGGTTTGATCATTAGTGAAATCATCCATGTGTCATTTTTTGATCATTAGTGAAATCATCCATGTGTCATTTTTGTGTATTTTAGCCATTTATTCCACAAGACACATAAGTGAAATCATCAGCCTCATCAACAAGAATATTGTGCTTATCAGTGAAATTACATTTTTATCAATAACAAAATTATAGACCACAATAATGAAATTGTGTGTATTATTAACAAAATTATCACTACTAATTGAAAAATAGTTTTACTATGTTTTATTTCTATTTTATACATAAGTACCATTAGCAAAATCGTCATCTTCAATAATGAAATTGTGATATTCAACAATGAAATCATCATTCCTAGTAGTGAAATCATTCTCCTCAATAGAGAAATCATTTTCGATTGATTCTCTATAGGCCCTAATTAATAAATTGAAATACTTAGCAATGAAATTAGTAGACATAATCACAAAATCATTTGTATCAAGGTTGAGGCTTAAATAAACCTTCTTTCAAGTTCCTTATTGGCTCAAAACCACTTTTATCAAACTTTTAATATTTTGTGTTGCAATACCTAGGCTAGAGAGTGTTATTTTGAGTCAAAACAAATTAAGTTTACTTCACATTTAAATTTGAGTGTTAAAAACTAATTCACATTTTAATTTGGGTTATAAAAAAACTTGATCATTTTCAAAGTTCTTTAGTTTTTGTAATTTTTTGATTGTCTTGTGGGTTCTTTTTGCATGTATGCTCTCCCCTTTTTGGGTGACTAAAAAATGCAAAAGTTCCTATTTGCCTTTTAGCCTATTTTTCATTTGACTTTGTGGGGTGGATTTCATCACCTTCCTACAAGTCTTTAACAATGCATCGACCTAGAAAGTGATATCCTAGCATCTTACCAAACCCCACTTATCCAATGGGGTATACAAATTGAGGAACATTGCCATCATGATGGCCCAAATTTATGCTTGCACAAAGTCACATGAATAAAGTAACCCCAAGGATTTCTTTCCAATATCCTAGGCCAATGTGTGGTTCCCTCGAAAGGAGCAATCTTGGCAATGAGATTGAACTTATTCATTAATGGATTTGTGCTCACGTACCATCTATTATGGGTTGTATATAGGAACCTCAAATTCAATAGCAATTCACTGAGACCATTATGACTAAAGTGGTTATGAAGGGATAAGACCCTATCATGAATGGTCCAATCCTGGATTACTTCTTAAATGTATTTTTTACTATGGATCATTCATTGATGCAGGGGTGTAAAGGTAACATCCCTTGAAGATCACCTTTATCATATGAACCTTGAGATAATGGCAGGGTTAAAATACCATAGATAATTTTAATAATTTATTTAATGAACATTTAAATTTTATAATCCTCTCTTAAGGCAAGTGTTTCAAAAGGTTCAATGAATGTGATGTAAACTTGTGTCAGTTACTAAATTTCCTTGTAATGTTTGTGTCTTTTTGCTTAATTGTTATGTCAAAATTATACTTGAGGCCAAATCAAACCAACCAAGTCCAAGTCCAAACCATTTTTTATACACACATAATGAGGCGTCACTTTGCCAAAATTCTAAGTCAAACAAAAGTGACATCTTAAAACTTGGTTCCAATACATATTTTACTTGTCAAAACCACTTTATAGGCTACCTAATTTGAAACAAAAGTCTTGTTCTAATCCAAATTGCCATTTTAAACCAAGACTAAAATTCTAAACTTCTTATCCATGTTGTAGTATTATGTCTTTCATTTGAGTTCAAAGTCTTGTCCTAAACCAAATTACCTTTTCAAATAAAATAAATTTCAAATTCTAACTTCTTGTTCATGTTGTGTCATTATGTCATTCATTTTAGTCAAAACCTAAGTTCAAATCCAAGTGCCAATTCTAAGTCACCTTATTTTCAAGGTCAAACCAAGTCTAATTCCAAGTCTGAAACTGATTCCAATTTCCAAGAAGAAAATCTAATTCTAGTCCAATTATGCCAAGACCAATTACTTTTAGAAGTCAAAGGTTCAAAGCTTAGTTCAAAATTTGATTTATCATTATCAACCAAAGACTAGTTATTGTACAAACCTTTACACATTACAAAGTTTCTAAAGTTCCTCAAATAGGCCAATTATCCTTTCTTTGTTCACAAAATCAAGTTCCCAAGATCAAAACCTTTCAAAACAAGACAAGTACAAAACATTTCCTAAGTCAAAATATTGAACACTTATATTCAAAACCATTTTGCTCAAAACCTATGGATTTATCCTTTGAGAAGCTCATTTGAAACATTTACATTGATATACCTTTGATTAGTTCCTTTCAAATAGACATTTACCTTAGCCTAAGCCAAATATCTTACCTCAAACTAATTGCCGAGTGATATTCCAAGGGAAGTAACATACCTAGTTAGACAAATATTTAAGGTATCCAAAGACCTTTTCAAGACAAAGATAATAAACTTAGACATTCCTAAGTACACATGTAGTGGGGCCATTTACAACCCCTTATTTGATGATGAGGTAGTTTATAATTCCTATAGTATGATCACTATGTAGAGGATGAATAAAATCAACAATACCTTGCTGATGCACCATCCAATGTTGAAATTGAACAACATAACCATACCTTCCAATTGTATCACCTAATGTTGAAGAAGGCCAATACCAACCATAACTTTCACATGTTCCATTTGAGACCGAACATAAATATAATATGATGTATCATGTCAATGTACCACCTAGTGATGAATATAGACAAGAACAATTTAATTGATAACTATTTGACAACAAAGATGAACATCTTGTTAGATTATTGGAGACGGGTGTAAAGTTACCCCCAATTTTATTATAGAGGATTTGTGATATTTAGTTAGAACACCCAAGGAAACACCTCTTCAGTTATTAAACAACCAAGTTGCCTCTATCCAAGACCAAAATTTTGATCAAACTCTAGTTGTGCCAAATAAAGGAAAAGGTCAACTCGTTGATCCTCCCACACAAAGCCAACTTATTGCTTCACAAATAGAACAAGCTAGTATTTCTATGGATAATTTAGCTAACTTTGTGGCCACATTAAAAGTTTAAAATCTCACATTATTGGAGTACATTCCTCTAATAAAATAACTATCAGATTTGTCTACTTATCCCATGCATAATCTGAATCTGTTTTCCACTAAAACATTAATTACAGATATGTTTAACACACCCATAATTGAAACTAATTTAGTAACGAATCCAGATTCAAATACCCTTATAGATTCTACCCAACATGTGGTGGATATCTCTTAAGTGGCATATTTTAACCCATATCAAGTGCCATCCAACACACAATAAAACATTATACTACCTTCTCTAATACCTCTTCCTTCTAACATTATGAGTACCTTATAACAACAAGTTGTAAACCCATCTGAGTTGCAATAACATGTTGCAAGTACCCCACTTCAACAAGTTAAAACTAATACCCCACCTTAATAGGTGGTGACCAATGTTCTATTGAAATAAGTGCCAATTAATCCCCAACCAACATTGTCTAACCAACATTATATTTCCATAAGTCAACCAATTACCACTTCTATTCAACAAGGAACCTATTCAAGCCAACAACATGTGCCAAATAACCAACAAGTTCTTTCTATGTGTTAGATTCCTAAGAATCAATAGAAGGTTCCCCTACAATCCCAACAAGTTTTATTGAATGTATAATAGAAAATTCCTCCATTTAGGCCTTAGTTCCCTCCAAATCAAAGCCACACTCAACAACAAGTGTCATACCAATAACAAGTTCCCTATAATCAATATATAGCTTCTCAAAGAGTGAATATTCCTGATAGAACCACCCATATACACATTCATCAATATTTTATTCTGCCTCTTTATCCATGTCAAGGTACTGTACTATTGAATACCCAACAAAAAATTTCCACTTCCTCTCATTCTGGTCCTACCTTTTAGAATTTACAAGAGGTCAAAGATGTGGTTCTACCATTTAGGTAGGAAATTAGAGTAAGAAGTTTAAATTGGATGACATATGATCTTATCCCTTTGTATGAGCTATTTTAGATTTTTTTTTGCATCTTTTTGAAATGCCAAAATTTTAAAAATACAAAGGAAAAGGTGATCCTAAGGAGCATATAAAAGAATTATTTGTTGCATATTAATAAGTGGCATATATCCCTATATACCTACTTCATTTTTTCCCCATGGTTTGACTGGGCACACCTTAGAGTGGTTCCTTGGATTACCTAAGAATTTTGTTGATAACTTTGATGATTTGTATGAGAGATTCATGCAACACTTATCTTTCAGTGTAGAATATGAAATGAATATAGTGGATCTATGGTAGACTAAACAAAGAGGAGGAAAAAGCTTTGCTAATTATTTACAATGGTGGCATTCCTTAGCCAACCAAAACCCACATAATCTCCCTAATAAATAATTAGCCGCTATGTTCACTACAAATCTACAATTTGATGTTACTCATAACCTCAAGCTTATTTGTACCAATACATTTGAATAATTTAATAACAAGGGAATACATATTTAGTAAGCACTTATTGACAAAGGAATAGTCAAGCTTTACTCCCATAACCAGGCTTAAAATAGGCTCAAACAAAAGCTCCTATGTAAGCACAAGAAAGTACATCAAAGAAGCCTAAACCATTCAACAGGAGTATAAATGTTGTAGGATATGGGGTAACTAAATCACACCATGTACAAATGGTGAAACCACCGCCTATTCAATCAAACCTAGCTACTCAACCTCTTGATTTGCAAAGGCTGAATCTAAGAAGAGGTCATCATCACACTAGATTTTTTAGTAATCTTGGTGAGCCTATTGAGATAATTTTCCAAAATCTAGTTACTACCAACATGATTATTTAACCAGTACCAAAACCATTTCTAGAAAATCAACCTAAATTTGATTGGTATAATGAGAATGAATTTTGTGATTATCATCATGTTAAAGTCCATTCCATTCATTTATGTGTGTAGCT
The DNA here is from genome assembly GCA_037957365.1 of Torreya grandis. NCBI lineage: Eukaryota > Viridiplantae > Streptophyta > Pinopsida > Cupressales > Taxaceae > Torreya > Torreya grandis. Next base: position 2,210,867 of record JARHVA010002878.1, on the reverse strand, counting down.
TCACCATCTTATTCAATATTTTATTGAAAACGGTGAGATAACATTGGATAATATGGCCATGACATCTAATCAAGATTTAGTTATCTATAATAACCCTTTTCCACAACATAATGCTAACAACAATCAAAATCAGAGTAGACCTCCTCATCAAAGACAAAACTAACAACAAAACTAGAATAAAAGTTAAGATACCCATTAAAATCAAGTCAATTATAAAAGTATCCCTTATTACTACAATGTTGTAGGTCACATCACTAGTAGACACATTGTTACCATTAAGATTAATTATAATCTAATTTCTAACAATACTCAACAACCTTCACCATCTATTATAGGACCTGCACCTCCATTTACCAGTAATCCTCATTTGGCTTGTAATGGCTCAAACAACACTTCACAATCAATAATTACCATTTTAAGCCTTCATCCTCATTCTAATTATAGTAAACTTTTGCTAACTTGAGGTTGTGCAATTGTAACTAAACATGCTAAGGTTACCATTCAAGGTCCTACACCTTCTTCCTCAAAAAATCCCATTCAAGGTCCTCCACCTCAAAAGATAAATCCCATTAATCCTATTAATGATATGTTAGGAATGGTAAAGGCATTCTAACCCAAGAATTTGAATTTTTTTTAAGAACCTACTGTATAGATTTATGAACTATAGAATATAATGGAATAATAAAAATAACTTTAGAAATTAACCCATAATAATTTAAATATGTTATATTGATCACAGGCCATTTTAAGGGGCTAACCTCCTTTGAGTAAGCTAAATACAATAATATTCATCAATGCCTTCATTGGGTTTCAATACTTACTTAAATACTAATTCTATTCTAGTAACTAATACTTCCCATGCATGTGGGATAATTCAAATATTCTACGTAAATACTAATTCCATTTTTTCAACTAATAATTTCCATGTATGTGGGATGATTCAAATATACTAAATGGATGAATTATAAAATGTATGCATTCGTAGTGAATAATGTACTCATAATGCAAAGAGAAGGGTAGGACATGGGTTCCTAACATCGCCTCCCCCTTATAAAAATATTTGTCCTCAAATCTTTAAATGTGGGAATCATTGTTGAATTTGGAATAATGGTTTCATGTGGCATATTTGGATTGCATACCGTGTCACTAGATTAAAACTTCCATGATGGAGTGGGATAAAATTTAGCGGGTGCGCATGTCTAGGATAAATTTTAGTTTGAGAAGGATGGATCCTTCATTATCAAGTTTGGGTAAAACTATCTATAATCTGATGGCAGGTCCAAACACTTTATTCAAATAGGAGACATGAAAGACTGAGTGAATTTAAGAGGAAGGTAGAAGATCCAAATTATAAGCAACATACCCAATCTATTGGACAACCTTATATGGCCCATAAAACTTTGGGGCAAGATTATGATGCCCTTTTAGTTTCAAGGATGATTAATTATATGGTTGTAGATGAATAAAAACCATATCACTATGTTGAAAAGTGTGCTCAGAGTGATGTTGGTGTACCTACTACTTCATTTGGTTTTATGCAAGATGGAGATTATCTTATAGGATACTAAGAATCTATTCTGATAGTGGAGAGTAGTGTCAACTACTTGAACTAAGGGACTAATGGGTATATATGAGAGTAGTTTTGGGGGTGCTTGACCATAAATTGATTCATATGGAGTCATTTGAGTAAAAGTGTGTTATGAGGTATTGTACCACCATTCTATGAGGGGGAACCACTTTTCCCACTAGTGTTATTGTTCTGATGCAAAATAATAAAAGAATGTTTCCAAACATTTGTTGATGATTTTTTTTGGCCATCGATTTGGGGATGATACCTAGAACTCATCTTCAGTTATGTGCTTGTGTATCAGAATAGCTCTTTCTAAAAATGGCTAGTGAAATATGCATTATGATTAGAGAAATTTGAAGAAAGGATGCCATGAAGATATAAAATCTGATCCAAGAAAACTTATGTGACCATGGAGGCTATGTAAGGGTGGATGAGGTCATAAAAATGACTATATTTAGAGAGGAAGTCAACCACGATGAGGATCTCTATTTTTCCATCGGATTTAGGGAGCCCCTCAATGAAATACATAAAAATATCAATTCAGATCCTAGTAGGGATGGGCAAGGGTTTGAAAAAACCAAGAATCATTATGGTTTCACTTTTATTTCATTGGAAGGTATCACATTTGGCCACCATTTATTTAATTTCCCCTTTCATCCCCTTTTTAAAAAAATTCTATGTGCCTACTCATATGTTTTGAGAATTCCCAAGTGCCCTACTGATGGAGAAACATGGATTTCATAGAATATAGCCTAATGAAGGTCTATACTATTGGGAAGCACCAAACAACCATTGTAACATAGATAATCACCATATAATGAATAATATGGTACTACATAGGGGTTAATGGTCAATTTTTGAATGAGTTGGTGTAAAGAGGGATCATGTGCATACCCTTGGTGTACAGCTTCCAACCAGTTTGGAATAAGCATAGGATGGTAGAAAGGGAAGTCTGGTCCTCAAACATGCAGGAGAGAGAATTCGCCACTACATTGTCTTTACCCTTCTTGTAAGTGATCTCATAATCATATCCCATGATTTTTCTAACCCATTTTTGTTGTTTCAGGAATGAGACCCATTGTTCTAGGAAATGTTTCAAAATCTAGTGATTAGTTTTAATGCAAAAATAATTCTCAAGTATGGCCACCATTTCTATATTGCATGCAGAATGGCCATCATTTATTTTTCATATGTAAATAAAGCCAAATTTCATCTAGAAAGGGATTTACTAGTGAAAGCAATGGGGTGACCTTCTTGAAGAAGAAGAACATTGAGGTCATTTCCATATGTATCACTTTCAATGGTGAAAGTTTTGGTGAAGTCTGGAATGGCCAAAATTGGTGTGCTAAACATTGCTTGTTTTAGTTCCATGAATGCTTGGTTAGTTGTGGCATCCTATGTGAATGTATCCTTATTCAATAAGGAATTGAAAGGAGCCATGATATTTTCATAATCCTTGGTAACTTACAATATTATCTTGTAAGTCCTAGGAAGCCATGAAGGCTCTAGAGGGTCACTGGTCAAGGCCAATATAGCATGAAATTGATTTTATTTGGATCCATGTGGACCCTATTATGCCTATTTTCTATACCCCTTAAATTTTTCAAAATCTATACTTGCTACCATAGAGATGACCCTATCATAAAGCCTAAAACTGTGTTGGGGACCCTATTGATTGATAGTATTTTTAGATGCATTTTTTTATTATGAAATAGTAATGATTGATTGATAAAATTTTATTTATGTTTTACGTGGTTTCAAAAATCATGGTGGATTAATTAATAAAATATGCATATATAGTTATAAATGTGATCAGTTATTCTACTATTCATATTTAGTACACTTTTGATAGTTTCAATTGATACATGGACTTTCAATTTTCTATCATTTCAATTAATTTATGATGTTGTTTTGATCTTCATTATTTGATTTGATTCATGGTTCATGGTAAATAATGGTGAGATGTAATATTGCAAAACATTGCATTTGAAATTGATACATTCAAAAGTTATTTTGAAGATATAAGATCTCATGTATGGCTTAGTTTCATTCACTACTGTTGGTTTAGCAATGTTTTCAATGTTATTTCATATATCTTATAGCCTTGTTCCTTTCATGATTATCTAGTGGATATTCTAAGTCTCAGTTGTCTTAGTATTTGAATAAGTATTCAATATTGATGAATATAATATCAAGACATATATACCATTTCTTCATATTTCATTGGGCATAGACTTATAAGTTGGCTATCAACCTTAGGCTTATGCATGAAACAAAATAACAATGTTATAAGGATTCATTTGAGATTTTAAAAGTTTACATTCATGTTCAAATTGCTTAAGTCTAAAGGATCCTATCCTAGCATTCATGGAATAATTCAAAATTACAATGCTAGGTCATAGTTATTTGCATTGTGTAAAGTCTACCATGAGACTAGTTGAATACACTAAGTGTCGAGGACCCTTTTGGTTGATCATGAAACATGTTCAATGAATTTTGACTTAGTTGGCTTGGAGACTAGCTAGCATTTCAATTCATCATGGCATATGATTAGGAATGGGTGTTAAATGTGGAAGTATAATCTCAAAGCTTCAAGATCAAGATGAGGATTTGGTGGTATATTGGTATTAATGACTAATTGATCTCCTTAAATGATGCAACTTAGAAAATAAATTAATGTGAAAGATAGTCATTGCTAAGTTTGATTAATCAATAAATAATTTAACGATGTTGCTAAAGTACACGATAATAAGCTTATGCTAATGGAAAAGTAACATGTTAGTTGAATGGTTATGACAAAAGTTTGCGGATATAAGTTTTGGTTTTCTTGATCTTTGGTAATTTTCACAAGATCTTCTATGAGAGTGAATCTCTAGCTCTTTGGGATCATGTGCAGATTTTAGAGGTTGATAGTTAGGAGATTTGTGGGAAAGTCACACCAGGTATGGTTTTACCCAGTTCTGATCAATTTATTGAGAATATGGAGGTATTTACGAAGAAATTATAAGTTCAGTGAAAGAATAGTTCTATTGAGATTATATGTATTTGAATGAAATCTCTTAGTACTTCTTGTATGGTTTTAATGGTGAAATGTGAATAATAATGTGGAAAATATACAAGTTTGTCTACATGCAAGTTTTATGGAAGGTTAAAATGGTTTTTTTGAAGTTTTGGGGATATTATTTTTCTATGAACGAAATAATATGATTTTGTGCATGGAAATCTAAATCCTTTCTAAGAAATAAATGAATGATAGCTTATGGTTTAGTTGAATGTCAAAATATAAGGCATAGGTTTTGCATATTTTCAAGTGACTCTTTCACAAAAATATTTCAAAGAGTATTTAGTTATGATAGTGGTACATGTTTGTCAATCTCAATATGAAGGGTCACTTGCATATTTTGGGTAAATGAAAAGATACATCTATTTTTTTGTTCAAAGTTGAGTATAGAATAGACTAAGTAAATTTTTAGCTTGGTTACTTATGATATGTCAAGGATTTTGATGATTTTTAAATCAGGTTTGAAACCTAAGATTTCAAGGGTTCTTGTTTATGGCATACGCTTGGGTAACTCTCCACCATTAATATCCTATTGTTTTCATTTGAGTTGAATTTGATGACAGTCTTACACAGATTTGTAAAAATATTGGAAAGTTTTCAAATCTTTTTCAATTGTCACCATGCACAAAATTGCTTTTTTTGGCTTTTCAACTATTGTTGAACAAATGGGTATGCAAATATCTTCTAGTTAAAACTGATCTCGGACCTAGGGTTTATATTTTTGATGAATACTTAAGTACTTCCTATACAAAGATATGAATGAGTCTAGAAATAGTGATGGTATGCACCCCAAAAAATATTGAATAAATTTAGTTCTTGCAGTATAAGAAGAGATCAAAAACTCATTTGAAAATAGAAGCACAATAGGTATTGAAGACTTAAGTATTTTCTGAATTCAATCATTTATCTTTTCTATATATGTGATTTCTCTGAGATAGTATAACTTTTACACATAGACCCGATGGTACTTTATCTAATGGTTGAGTAATTGTTTATACAACACAATTATATCTAGTTTTATTTATCATTTAGTACTAATTATCTAAAGTTTGCTAAGCTTAATATCTTTTAATGATTGATATTTGCAGTCTTATGTGCAAATTTCAAGTATTTAACTTGAATAATGATGATCATTTCTCTATTCCATGACATTTCACTGATCTATTTTAACTATAAAGTTGTCATTCAAGTTTTCCTAGAGAAATAATGTTGGTTTTCTCAATAAGTTTATCTTTTTTATGATGATGACTCTCCTTTTTAGACTCACACACCTTTGTAATTTATTTGAATCTAACTTTAATATAAATAGATCTTTCAAATTTCTTCTAAATTTGAGTTTTGTTTCTATTTTGGTTATCTTTAAACATAGTTTTAATCTTTAGTTTTTTTTTTCTGTTTTAATTAGTTTAGTTTAGTTTTGTTTTTTCCTTTGCTTATTAGTTCTTAGTTTATGTTTGTTATTTTACTTGAATAATTATATATCTTTTTAAATTTTATTCCTTGGATTGTTATAGATTAATATCCTTAAGTATCTAGATTTACATCTTTTTTAGTTTATTATTGGTTTAATAATCTTTCCATTTTCTATGTTAATCATTTGATACTTATTTTATAGCTTAAGTCCTTTAATTATCTTGTTTTAAATTTAATTCAAATAGGCTTTAGGTCTATTTTAATCCTTAGATTAATCCTTTTTTCTTTCCTAAGTTTTACAGTTGATCGTTAATTAATTTTTCCTTATTTAGATTCAGTTTGATTTTTATTCTTTGTTTATCTCTAGTTGGATTTATTTAGAATAATTATCTTAATCAGATTTATTAGCTTTGTTTACTTTAGATTTTGTTTAGTGACTATTTTCTTAGTTTGAATTAAGTTTATGTTTAAGTTCTTTTAGTTGTTCTTTATCCTTAGAATATGTTCTTAGTTAATTCTTATAGCTTTATTATTTATTTTCTTAGTAGGTTGTCTTTCTTTAGTTAATTTGTTTTCATATTTATCTACTTTTATGATTTATATCTTTTTAGATTAGATCATTTGCTTAGTTCACTGTCTATTTCTAGTTTATCACTCTTTCCATTAGGATTAGTTGTTTGTCTTTCTTAATATCTTTTCTTAGTTGATTTATTGTTAGTTTTCTTGCTCTTTTGCTTACGTGTCTTGTCCCTTTCTATTTCTTTGATCTATCTTTTTTATTTCAGTTTTCTTTAGAACATTACAAGCAAGAAGCAAAGATATATATATATATATATATATATATATATATATATATATATATATATATATCAGATTTCTATTCTTCAAGAGACTATCTAACTCATATGTTTTATCTGTCAAATAGAATAGATTATAGATTCTTGTCTTAACTAATTTATGATTTCATAAATGAATTATATATATATATATTACAGAATCAGATTTTTATTTTTCAAGAGACTATATAACTCATATGTTTTATCTGTCAAATAGAATCGATTATAGATTCTTATCTTAACTAATTTATGATTCGATAAATGAATTTTTGATTGTTATGATGGAATAAGTTTCTTGATAACCTATTAATTATTTGTCAAATTTTATAATAAAAACCCCCTCGCATCTTTAGGATCCTAGATGAACCTCTAGAATTCCACAATTAGACTGGTATGATTCCAATTTAACCTTCAAAATAGGCAAAAGAGTTGATTCATTGATTTTACAATTTCCATCATCAAAAAATTTAGTAAATCCACTAGGGAGTTCATTCAAAAATCTAAATTGTTTTAAGTTTTATTTTTTTATTGCTAATGATTATTAGAGGTCAACAACCTTGTATTATTCAACTTTTAAAAGCTTTATAAGATGATCAAGTTGATGTTGATTTTAATCTAACATGTTACACACGGTGTAATCATTTTGAAAATCTTCATCAAGTTGTTGAAGTCATAAATTAAGAAGAAGAGATTATTGAATTTGAAATTGATTGGTATTCAAATCTTATGCGTGAGACTCAACATGATATTTTGAATTCAAATAGGAGAATTCAAGAAGATAGAGAAAGAGTTTTAGCTACTAATCCTAGTCTTAGAACTCATTTTCTTTCTAATTCATTTCTATTTGATGATTTTACTATGCCTACTAAAACTACTTTTACAAATTTGTAATTAGATCAAAAAATTAAGTTCAAGATAATCACTCTATTCAGGTAGAAACTGATGAAACTTCTAATGAGAGATCAAATAGTGAGAAATTAATCAGTGGAAAATCAACTAGTGAGAGAACCACCAGTACTAGAGTGGAGGTTAGAGGATCTACTTCATAGATTATAAAATAATAGAGAACAAGAAGATCTCACTACAAGTAAAGATGAAGAATAAGCTTAAGAAGAGCATCAAATAGCTATAGCACCATGGATTTTTGATAATCTAATCAATATCAGAAATTATCTTAGTAAGTTACCTTCTCTTACGGGATCAAATATACCAAATTTTTTGGCACCACTGGAGAATCTTGGGATGATCACTTAGAGGATTTTAGACTATTTTGTGCTACTCTTAGAATAACTAGTGAAAATATTTGTTTAGGATTTTTTTCCCAAAAATTAAAAAAAAATCTTATCAAGCATTTGTTAGTCTACCTGCTAAAGTTATTGATAATTGGAGAGATATAGAAGACTGGTTAGAATTGTCTTTTGGCAAGGCCAAAAAAGATTTTGATTTATTTAATCATCTTTTAAATATTTTTTTAGATCCTGGTGAGACCATGTATCATTTCATTTCTAGATTCACCAAGCTACGTCAAAAGATCTCGAGTAATCTTAGACCTTCAAAATTGTTGTCTGGACTTTATCTTTGTAATTTTTTATCTTTGAAATAAAAAATGGCTTCAGAAGATAAATATATTAAAAAATACGAAGAAACCATAAGATTTTGTATTGAATATGAAAATAACGTTAAACGTATTGGTTTCAAGGATATGTCTACTACGGGTTTAAATTTAGATAACACAGAGATATTAAAATCAATACAAAGTTTAGGCAATGAGATGGTTGTTGTTAAGAGATAGCTTAATGAAAAGCCTTCTTCATATAAAGTCATGAAATATGATGAGATTTCTTACTATTGTAATGTTTGTGAGCTTGATCATAATCTTGAAACAGGTCAAACTATTATTAAATTTAAGAAGTATCTTCTTCAATAAAAAGATGAAATAACTAAAGATTTAGCTTATAACATAAATACACTTGATGATCCTTCAGAAAGTGAGAATGTTTATGATATAAATACTAATAATAAAGATTATAATTCTCCACAAAATAATAAAATAGAAAATAATAAACCTTTTTTGATGATAAAGGTAAATTAGCTCAAAATAATGTTAATAATGCTAACAATAACGCTGCTCAAAATAAACCTTTTACAACTGAATATAATAACAATCAATATCAACATTATAAATCTAATTTTTTTGACAAAATGATGCTAAAAATTACAATATAATTGATGACTTGTAAATAATTAAGGCTGGATTTTTAATGCTACAAGCTTCTAGTCTTCTAGGATAGCTTGATAAAATTAATGAAGCAATGAAAAATCTAAGAGATGATGTAAGTTTGCAAGAAGAAAATAATTTTGAACATAGTTATGCTCAATATTTCAACCCTTACTAATTATATGTCTCATTTCTATGTCACAGTCAAAATTTCTAATAAAATAATCCATAATTGTATTTTAGACATAGGTGTTTCAAAGAATATCATGCATAAATACATTACAGATCAATTGGGTATATCTTATGAAGTAGTTAGTAGGAAACTTACTGGTTTTGATGCTAGACAAATTAAGAGTTGTGGTAAGTTTCATGACATAGTTATTAAAATTGTGCAGGATGAACGTATTAGATGTATGACTAATATTCAAGTGTTAGATATTCTTAGTAATTATGCAATGTTGTTAGGAAAGGATTAGTCAAAAGCAATTAAAATTTTCATTGGAAAAGATATAACATGGATTCCTGTTAATAATGAGATTGCATTCATTAAGAGGGAATATTTTTTTGGTACCCTAATTGAATCACCTTCTTCATCTAATATTTCTTACATTGAAACTAGTATTGAAACTTATGAATTGTTGAATGTAGATGAACCAGAAAATTAGTATGAAAAAATATTTAAAAAGAACATTATATGGTCTCTTTACTTTGATAAAGTTTGCTCTCAACAAGGTAATGGTGCTGAAATTTATCTGATATCTCTTGTTGGTAAAATATTTTGTTATGCTTGATGAGATCAAAATATGGCTCGTTATTTACATAGTATTTCCTTTATTTCATCTCTCCAAGGATATAATCTTATGTAAATCATAAAATTTTAGTTGACTATAGCATGGAAAATAGATAATTTATCTCATTTATGCCAAACTAAAGATTAAGTTACTACCTTGTCATTTATGCCTACCAAATAACATGTTTTAGTGTTTTAGTTTTGAAGAATGTATAGGAAAAATGGCAAATGGAGCATGATAAAGAAGTTCCAATTTTGATTCTAATTTTCCTAATTTACAAACCTACTAAGCTGATATCTACATAATCTATAGACTTCCATCTTTGGGTAATACTAAGAACTCATTCCTATGAACTCTGCAGGTCCATATCTACGAACTCTTCAGGTCCATTTCTATGAACTCTACAAGTACAAAGCCTAAGATGCTAGAGATTTTATAGGTAGACCAGTAGTAAAGTATAATCATTCCAGCTAGAGTCGTATCAAATAAATATTTAACTTATATTTTAAAGGATTCTATTTTGATATACTTTGTACATACTTAGATTGTTGGATTTCCTAAAGATCCTACTCAATCCAAATCTTCCATTTTGGAGATAGGCAGATTGATTAGGAAGTCCTAGTTTTCTGTGTACTATTTTTAATTAATAATCATTAGCATAAAACTGTAAGTCTTTTATCTTAATAAATAATTATTGAGTATTGAATATAGTCATACTTCAGGTTTCAGATATTTTTGTAAACATTCCAACTTTCATCAATTAATGCAGTTTTATCCCAGTTCCCAGTACTGAGTAGATTTCATTTCTGATTCTAAGAAGAAAAAGGGCCCACTCTTCTCAAAGCTATGGATTTATATATGGTATTATGTTATTTTTAATTATTAGATAATCAAAATATTCCTAATACATTTATGTACTAGTAATTTATAAAAAGTAAATTCAAGATTCACTTTTTATTAGTCATTTCTCTTTTCAAGCAAGTGTGATTTAGACCTAGTATTTATTTGAAGGGAATGATTTCATTTAGATTTACCTTTCCAATTGAGTGTTTATATTTCCTACAAGTTTGAATTAAATCTAGATTTACATTTTTGAAAAAGTGTGGAATAAATTAAGCATGCTTTGATTTCAAGCAGAGGATTGAATTAGTTAAATTGATGGTTGATCTTTTCTTTAGCAAGTGTGAAGCAAATAGTATAAAAGCTCTCTTTCATTAGCAATAGTTAGAATAGAGTCACCAGATAACCCCCCAAAAGACCAATCTATAAATTTTCTATCATAAGCCTTGCTACAAATAGCTTTAGACATCAACTCTAGTTTGATTGACATCAATTAAGAAAATTGATTAAATAAGGAGTTAAATGACACTCATCATTTTTAGCACCATTTTTGGGGAACTTTAAGGTGTTAGTGAGGTAAAACTTATTGAACTATAGAAAATATTTAAAAAATAGAAAACATCAAAATCATAAAAGAGCAACAATTTATGTTTTGACCAAAAGATTCAAAAGGATGATTTGTTTCAAAATTTCCTCCAAAAACAATAGCAAAAAGTCCTTCAACATCTCTAGTTGAAAGTCCTATCCCAAAATTTAGAAAATAAAGTCCATCACCATATTTAGCTAAGAGTTTAGAATAGGGTATTGAATCACATCTTCAGGATTCTCCTGAAATATTATTTGGGACTAAAACCTTGCCACAAGTAAGTCTTATAGGAAGAATACATCTAGATTATCTATTCAAAGGGAGAGAATATCTAGAGGCTATTAAAGATTTAGAAGAAGAATTTGAATGAAATATAACTAAAAAGAGTTTTGAATAATTTTAACAACCCTTAAGTAGCCATACTAACATTCACTGGATAACTAATCCTAGTATTGAAGGCACATCAGAAGAAGATATGGGTGACCAACAAGAACAATAGGTTGAACAACTAGGGAGGACTTTTTCCTTTCCAAGTCTTTTAGATCCTAATGATCAAACCACCATGAAAATTATTTCTCTTGAAAAATTTCCAAACTTTTAGGGAAGATCCACTGAATATCCTAATCAGTTTTTGTTTGAATTCAAAGTTCTCTATCAAACTTATGACTACACATCAGAAAATCAAAAACTAATTTTTTTCATCAACACTCAAAGATGTATCCATGAGATGGTTCATGGGTCTACAAGGCAACTCCATCCATACATGGGAAGAAATGGAAACTGCATTTTTGAACAAATATCAAGATTACTATAAGGTGAGAGAAAGGAAGGAGGAATTCTTTAAAATTATATAAAATGAAGATGAATCATTAGAGGACTATTTGGACAAATTTTCATCCACACATAAATAAAGCAGTTATCCACTTACTGAGGAAATCTTAAAACTTTTTTTCCTCAAAGGATTAGATGAAGAAATTAGAGATGCATTGAACTTAATGGGTGGAGGAGATATAAACAAACTAGCCTTTCATCAAATTTCAAAACTCTGTACTAATTATTCCTAGACAAAACTAAGAATGAGGAAAAGAAGGCTAGGAAAATCCAATGACTTGGGCAAGTTAATGGAAGAATTCGCTAATGTAAAAACTAATATTTTGGTCACACTAAATAGTACATTAGATGGCCTCCAAACTAAAGCCAATGCAATATAACCATTAGCCATTTATTGTCCTAAGTATAGATTGAAACATGCTCTTAGGGATTGTCCTTTAGACAAAACAAACATTTCTTCTTGTGTAATTTGTGAAGGAATAGACCATGGCACAAACTATTGTACTCTTCTACCTACTCTAAAAATTAGATAAAAGTGAATGTTCAATCCATTAAAGAAGTAAATTATGTCCAAAGGTATAATTTTCTTCCACAACATTAGATTCAAAAATAGTTTGGTGCAAGAAATTTATCTAATCCATGGATAGCCCCATGGAATGTTTCAATACCTCCACCAATGTGGGGATCAAACTCAAATGCCACCAGCTCAGATGTCATGCCCTGGATAAGATTGGGTATCCCATCAACCATAAATGTTGCCATAAAAACCATGGGTAGCACTGTCAAGAATCTAGAACAATAAACATGCTCTGACTCCACTGTTAGGATCTAGGAAGCACCATTGATTACCATGTACAAGCAACTTAACATGCAGAATTAAACCAGAAGTAACAAGTAACTAGAATTCAGAAATAACACAGAATATGAGAGATAATACCCAATTGTATTATTACTCTTTCAGAAAGAAATACAATAAAGAAGATGCCACAGTCTTCTTCTTTACACAGCTCTAGGGCTCCCACACCTCTAGGGCATAAACAATAAATCTCTTCAAGAGCTCACTCTCTCTCTTACAGTCCCAACACACAACTCAAACACAAACTTGGTGTTCACCTCCAACCAGTCAGTATCCATTACTGCCAGTACCACTAGTCAGTATCACTACTACCAGTACACAAGTACTCCACGTACTCCAAATCCCAGTATACACACATACTCCAAGTAGATCTCCCATGAACTTGCAACAACCTACAACTCAAATGATCTTACTTTAGAAGGAACTACCTTGCCTTCCTCTATTGCTCTCCAACTGAGTACACACCGTACTCCAAGTAGATCTCCCTTGATATTGCTCTCTGTTGTGTTGTTGACCTCCCTGATCTTGCACACCTGCAAATTAATTTGGTTCTGCACACCTGTAAACCTAGATCTTGCACACACATACACCTGCAAATCAATGATCTTACTTACACATGTAGATCTCCTAATGTGGCCTTACACACTTGCTGATCAAGATCATACATACATGAAGAACCCTTCTGATTCTCCAAACCAGCACCCATACTTGGCACTGTGGCACTAGGAGGAACACACCTTGCTCTCTTCACTTTGAAGGAGCTAATTTTGCTCTCTTACTCTCTAGCACAAATTACAATATAGCCCATGAGTCTATTATATAGATCTCATGCAAACAATAATTAGACATCTAATTATAATAATTAGATCCACAGCTCAAGACTATAATTAGCCTTCTTCATGCAAACAACCGGTTCGTTAACTAACTATCCGTGAACTAGCAGTTTTGGAACCGCACAGGTGATAGATGTCAGTCCTTGTCTGCCTAGGGGTGACTGATGTCGACCGATCTCTGACCATTGTCGGCAACTTCCTATCTCCACCTGATCGATGTCAGTTGGCCTGATCGATGTCAATGACTGTGACACTCAGCACCCTCCTCTAATGTCTGCATTAGTGAAGCTTTTAGCTCCACAACATAACAATCTCCCACTTGGAGATAAACAGCTGCACTGTACCTATACCTATACACTGTCTAATCTATTTCTTGGCTTGTATCCCTCTTCAAGCTCAACCTTGAAGACCAACCACTGCACATCCTATGGTGCACCTCCTATCATCCAAGTAACCTGCTGCATCTGCATCTATAAACCCATGTAGAAAAGAACTTGACCCTGCATAGCATGTCGACCTACTGCTGGTCCCTCTTAGATACCTGAGAATCCACTGAACTGCCCTCTAGTGCTTCCTTCTTGGATCGGCTCCAAACTTTCTAATAGCTCCCACTACTGGGGCAAACTCAGGGAGTACACATGTACTTAACCTCATCATGTGAATTAAGACACTATTCATAGAACTGTCCAACCCATCGGCGTGCTAATCGGTTTCACACAATCATCCAGAGACAAAATCAACCTATGATCTTCCATGTCTCTAGAACACACTCATGCCAAAGAATGTTTTTGCTCCAAATTCCTCATGACATGCCACTGAACTAACCTTACCCTTAGCTCAACAAAACCCTATATGTCTGAACCTGCACCAAGCATACCATCCACATACAGTAACAAAATAATGTTGTGACCATCATTCACTTGGTAAGACAAATGCAATGGTTATACTGACATTGACTAAAGCCTTGCTTTGTCATCCACCTGGTACCACCTATCAAACCTGTACCACTATCCTGCAGCTTGCTCAAGACCATATGACTTGGCCTTCCATCTCACATATCCATTCTCTCTATTCTTTAACTAAGGTATCCATTCATCTTTTAGTGCTTTCTTCTAGCTGGCAACCCTACCAAATCTCTCGTTTGGTTCTGCATCTTATTCCTGCCATGCTCCCACTATTTCTTAGATCCTTCTTGCTCTACAGTGAGCAACGAGTATAAAGAATAAGAACAATGAATTTGAGGCTTACTTACCCTTTTAGTCCCCCATATGGGCATTTGAGACTCTTTGACAGCTTGCTGTCTGTCCAAAATCTGTTATAGTGACTGACCTCGATCACCACATAATCTACATCTGACTGATGTCAGTTCCCATGTGATTGTCCTTCCTACTGACACCAGTTTCCTAACTGACATCAGTCTTACCTAGTCACCAACATCAGTTCTCTGACTGACACCGATAGCCACCCTACCTGAAACCACTGACTCTGGTCTGCACATGACCGACATTGATACCTATCTGTTCGACGCCGATTCCCCCTAATTGACGCCGATAACTGTGTTCCCCTGTGAGTGATGACTTTTTACCCACGAGCTCTCCATGGATCAAAACCCTGTCCAAACCACCCTACTCAGAGATGTCCAACCTTCTCCACTGATCTCTATCCATCATCTCCTCTAGAAACACCAAGGCTTTCCAGTTCTTAAGTTTATCAAATACATCAGTCTTCCTTTTCCTGCAATAAACACAATCCTTTCTTGTAGCATCCCACTGCTCACAAAAATCTTGGTCTTTGCTCTCTGAAGCTAAACTCTTACCATTTAACTTAAGAACATCCATTCCCTTCTCACTTATGTGACCAAGCCTACAAAGCCACACTTGTGAAATAGAAGTAGAATCAGTATTACAAGCAAGTAAATAAAGAGTACCTGCTTTCTTACCACATGCTAATTCAAGTGCATCTACTGTGATAGTTTTTGTGCATCTCTCATCACCCAACTTTCTTGAAGTAATTAGCCGCATCTTCAGAACTGAGACCTACATGACCTTCTTCAACACCCATGTGTTGGCCGCCTGCAATTTCAGCAACACTTCCCTTTTGCCAATACTTTGACAAGGCACACCAGCCCCTCTATATGGGGTTGCATGGAAAGAGGCAATAAAATCTATAAACCAAGATTATACTTTATCCAAGGAACATCCCAGAGCATCTTGTGAAACAACACTTACAACATCTGCTTCTTTAGTTCCTTCATGTTGATCTTCTACCAACCAACAATTTTTCTTTTCCTGCTCTTTCTTTCCATAACACTATAATTGACCATTCATGCTCTTCAATTCCTCCATTCTTAGTGTACTTTCTTTTGCCATTGCTATACTCCCACTCAATCAGAAACCCCTGAGAGTGACCTATAATCAAACACAAAACTTGCTCCCTGCAACCTTAGCTCTGATTCCACTTTGTCGAGAATCTAGAACAATAAACATGCTTTGACTCCACTATTAGGATCTAGAAAGCACCATTGATTACCATGTACAAGCAACTTAACATACAGAATTAAACCAGAAGTAACAAGTAACTAGAATTCAGAAATAACACAGAATATGAGAGATAATACCCAATTATATTATTACTCTTCCAGAAGGAAATACAACAAATAAGATGCCATAGTCTTCTTCTTTACACACCTCTAGGGCATAAACAGTAAATCTCTTCAAGAGCTCACTCTCTCTCTTACGGTCCCAACACACAACTCAAACACAAACTTGGTGTTCACCTCCAACCAGTCAGTATCCATTACTGCCAGTACCACTAGTCAGTATCACTACTGCCAGTACACAAGTACTCCATGTACTCCAAATCCAAGAATACACACATACTCCAAGTAGATCTCCCATGAACTTGCAATAGCCTATAACTCAAATGATCTTACTTTAGAAGGAACTACCTTGCCTTCCTCTATTGCTCTCCAACTGAGTACACATCGTACTCTAAGTCGATCTCCCCTGATATTTCTCCTTGTTGTGTTGCTAACGTCCTTGATCTTGTACACCTACAAATCAATCTGGTTCTGCACACTTGTAAACCTAGATCTCGCACACACATACACCTAAAAATCAATGATCTTACTTACACATGTAGATCTCCTAACATGGCCTTGCACACCTGCTGACCAAGATCATACATACATGAATAACCCTTCTGATTCTCCAAACCAACACCCATACTTGGCACTGTGGCACTAGGAGGAACACACCTTGCTCTCTTCACTCTGAAGGAGCTAATTTTGCTCTCTTACTCTCTAGCACAAATTACAATACAACCCATGAGTCTATTATATAGATCTCATGCAAACAATAATTAGACATCTAATTACAATAGATCCATAGCTCAAGACTATAATTAGCCTTCTTCATGCAAAAAACCAGTTTGTTAACTAACTATTCGTGAACTAGCAGTTCTGGAATCGCACAAGCGACTGATGTTGATCCCTGTCTACCTAGGGGTGACTGATGTCAGCTGATCTCTGACCATCATCGGTAGCTTCCTATCTCCACCTGACTGACATCGGTTGGCCTGACCGATGCCAATGACTGTGACACTCAGCACCCTCCTCCAATGTCTACATTAGTGAAGCTTTTAGCTCCACAACCTAACAACCACAATAACAACTTCATCCATAATGGAATCCACAATATACCCCTCATCAACAATATAATCAAACAAGAATGCAACCCCCCAAAAAAACCATAATGCCACCTCCTATCATTCAACAGCCAGAACAAGTTAATCAATCTCTAATGCCTACACAACCAATAGAAAATCCAAAGAATAAACCACAAGCACCCATTTATGTCAATGACCAGGGAAAAACCATAAATTTAGGAGATATTGATTTTTATAATATATAAATAAGATTATAAAAAACTATAAGAGAGTCTCCAATTCTCATTTCGAAGATACCTGATGAAAAAGAAAAAACATAATTGCCTAAACGAAATAATAAGGAAGCTAAAACTAATGAAGGTCCTAAAAAATCCAAGGAAAATATCATTACACCAACAACCCCTTTTCTTGATAGATTGAAAGAGATTGAAATCAAACTTGATCCATGAATTGCAAAAAATCAACATTGAGGTACCCCTATTACAAGCTATTAGGAACATTCTTGAACTAAACAAAATTATCAAGACTTTGTGTGTCAAAACACTTGGAAGGAAAAAATATTACCCAAAAACCATACATGTTGATGGTAAAGTTACTGATTTATTAGCAATAAATTTGTTAATACCCAAATATGCAGACCTAGGCAGTCCAGTCATCATAGTTATAATAAGAAGAAAGGAAATTCCTAACATTCTAATGGACTTAGGGGTAACAATTAATGTAATGACTAATGATAATATTCAAACACTATCCCTCACAGAAATGTAGCCTACATATACCATTCTCCAAATGATAGACCAGTCTATAACTAAACTAGAAGGAGCCATAGAAGATGTTGTAGTACTTATTGAGTCTTGGGAATATCTGATTGATTTTATGGTGTTACAACCTAGAACAAAGAATTTGGGATATCGTCTAATCTTATGAAGACCATGGTTAGCTACTATTGTATCACTTTTGATTACAGGTCAGGAGATATGACCATTTCTAATGGTCTAAAATCCAAAAGCATTTCCTTGTATCCTCCTGCAAGACCATCAGTGAACAACATAGAAAATATTTGGGTAGAAAAATAAAAAAAAAACATAAATGATATTCATTCATTAGCCATGATCATAGTTAAAAACCATCTAGAATAATTGAGTGAAGACATTATTCTAGAATCTGAAGAATATGAGCATTTAGTAGAATCTACGGACTCTGCAGAAACTATAGATTCTATCAGAATAGAATCTATAGACTCTATAAAAATTATGGATTCTACCAGAATAGAATCTATAGACTTTAAATTCTCCTCTAAGATATATTCCCTCAATCCTAATATTTCCTTTTCATCATATGATCATAGGCTGACTCAATCAAGTGTATGGAACTGGGTAGAAGAACAACAAACACAATTCTTGAATGCATTTCATTGCCCATTAGCAAGAGCTATTCCTCTTGGAGAAATATTTGTCAAAGATGTAGCAACATTACATATTATTCTACCTCATCCATGTATTTTTAATTCACTAATGAGTGAATTTAAAAAGGTATAATCTAATCACCCAGACACAAAACCTCTTATGATACTACCTGAAAAGACTCTAACTATCAACAGCTAGTTAACCAATGATGAAGAAGTATAACTTTTTGAAGTCCTTGAATGAAATACTAAGGATTTTTCTTGGGATTATATTGATATGAAAGGAATTCACCCCAATGTATGTAAAGACTAAATTTACATAGAATCTATCAAACCAGTAAGACAACCATAAAGGAGAATAAACCCAACATTGAAAGATATAATGAAAACAAAAAATCAAAAATTATTAGATGTGAGATTCATTTACCCCATCTCAGACATCTAGTGGGTTTCACCATTGGTGATTGTTCCAAAAAATAATGGGAAGTGGATTTCTTATGTGGATTATAGGGAATTAAACAAGGCAACCTTGAGAGACTTTTTTTCCTTGCCTTTCATTGACCAAGTTCTTTATAACTTAGTAGGAAAGAAATATTTTTATTTTCTAGATGGATTTAGTGGATATAACCAAATCACAGTTGTAGTTGAGGATTAGGACAAAACCACATTCACCTAACCTTGGGGAAATTTTGCCTACCAAGTGCTTCTAGTTGGACTTTGCAATGCTTTAACAACCTTTCAAAGAGTAATTTTGACAATATTCTCTGACCTCACAAATGATTATGTATAAGTTTACATGGATGATTTCACTATCCATGGAGGAACCTATCAAGAAGCCCTTATCAATTTGTAAAGAGTTTTGACAAGATGTGAAGAACATTAATTATCATTAAGCCATGAAAAATGCTTGTTAATGATGGATCAGGGAATAGTGATAGGGCATCACATTTCAGCAAAGGGTATTCAGGTAGACCCAAATAAAATTGAGATAATCTCCAAATTACATGTTCCACATACACAAACATAAGTAAAAAAGTTTCTTGGGTCATGCTGGCTATTATAGATGCTTCATAGATAACTTCAGTAAAATAATTGCTCCAATGTTTGCACTTCATACATAGGACAATGAGTTTATATGAAATGTTTATTGTCAACAAGCCTTTAAAACCATTAAATCTGAACTTAGTGATGCTCCAATATTGAGAGACCCAGAATGGACATAACCTTTTCATATATACACATATGCTTCTAACATAGCAATGGGTGCAATCCTTGAATAGAAAGGTGAAAATGATCATATGTATGTCATTTATTACATTAAAAACAACATGACTCCTATTGAAATAAATTACATCATGATTGAAAAATAATTCCTTGCTATAGTCTGATCCGAGCAACATTTCAGGTGATAATTTGGGTGATGGTTCTACTCCAATTGGTGGTAGAACTTCCAGGAGCCATAACTTTTGCACCATAGTTCTGTTTCACTCCTCGTTTGAACCATTAGAAAGATAAGAATGAGGGGAACATTTTGATATGGAAAAAACCTCCACTTTATGGGTTTTAACTCTTAAAAAAAATGAAAGTGCCCCAAATTTCAATTTTAGTAGTGCAGTCTAAAAATAGTGAGTTTCTAAAAATAATAATTCCTCAAATTATGTAGTATTGTAAATCATGAAAGTCAAACCACTTAATTTTCCTAGAGATTGGTGACCTTCTACATCCTTATCCTAATTTCAAAACATGTATAAATGAATATGTAACCTAAAATGCAAATCAAACATCTCTTCTCAGAGATAGGCATATGTTCAAGTCTACAAATTTGATGAATAAAACATCTCTTCTCAGAGATAGCATTATTATTATTATTATTATTATTATTATTATTATTATTATTATTATTATTGTTATTATTATTATTATTATTATGTTTTTCTTATTTCTTGAATTATCTTTCAACCAAAACTTTTGAGTTTTGGCTCAGTGGTATCAGAGCAGTTTGTCTTTAGAGTGTATGATCTCGAGGATGAGGTTAGATTACAGGAAGCTTGGGTGGAAAATAGAACCAACAGACTATCCACTTATTCACTTAAAATGACTTCAAATGGTGGACAACACCGAGACATCTGATCTTTTCAAGGAAATGGTGAATGAATCCCTCCAAAAATAACAAGTGCAGATGCTATAACAATTCACCCAAATTTTGATGGGAAATTTTGGCTCCTCATCTATAACCCCACATCTTTTCATTACCCCAACGCCCTTCAAATTTTAGGTGAATTTTGATATCTCTACATTTGAAGGCAAAATCAATGTTGATGCAATAGAAAATTGGTTAGATCAATTGTCATCTTATTTTTCTATAAATAAATTCACCGATAAAGAGAAGATCACTTTTGCTCTTTTGAAAGCATCATTGCTTGTCAAAAATTGATGGAAAATGTACAAAAAAAGAATTAGTATGGATGATATTAGCCTTGAGGTAGAACCATAGAAGTTGTAAAGGAAGAATACTACCCCATTAGAGCATATGATGATCTATATATAGAGTGGCAAAAACTTTGCCAAGGTAAGGAATAATTTGTTCAAGATTACACTAAAATTTTTCATTCTCTATCTATGAGATTAGGCATCCAAGAAAGTGAGAAACACAAGGTTCTCAAATATCATGGTAGACTACAATGGTACATATGGGGAGAAATAGAACTCTTCAATTTGGAAACCCTTGGTGAGGCATACAAGTTCATAGTGAAGATTGAGCAAAAGCATGAAAGAATTAATACGAAGAGTCAACCTTCAAAATGAAAAAGTGACAAAGAAGGTCAAACATGAGGCCAAAATTGGAATCAAAAGGAAAGAAAGACTAGGAAGTGGCGTAATTATCATAAATCTGGAACTCACTCCAAATAAGAATGTCAATCCATCAAGTCCCTGCTTTTTGAGTCATAATCCTCAACATCTACTACTCTACCTCATATACAACTTATAGTTGAAGAGGATGAAAAATATATTATAGATGCTGAGCCTGATGCCATCATTGCTTCATCATAGACCCATGAGAAGAGGCCAGATGTCAAAGAAAGGTTGTTTCATTCTAGGTTATAGGTGAAAGGTAAGCCTCTACATTTCATTCTTAATAGTGGGAGTCAAAAGAATTTAATCTCTACTAATGTTGTGAAAATCCTAAATTAGTCCATGAATCCTCACCCAAAGCCATACAGTATTGGATAGTTGAGTCTAGGGAGAAACCTCTGTGTCACCCACTAATGTTTTCTCTCATATGCAATAAAACCTTTCCAAGATGAGGTCTTATGTGATGTGGTCAATCTAGATATTTGCAATGTACTCTTTGATCAACCATTCATGTATGATCGACATGACATCTATGATTCAAGAACTCAAAGGATCAATTTCACTCTTAAAACATGGTACTACATAGTACTAGAGGTACCACCTCCTAAATATATCTCCCTGATTAGTGCCAAAAAAATTGTTCTCATGGTGGTCAAGCCACAAGAATCCAAAAGGGATGATGTTTTAGCCTTGAATATAAAAAAACACAAAAATAGAAGCTAATAGATAACAAGATAAATAATTTCATGGCCTTCCATCCATAGATTAATGGTTAGACAGAAATGGTGACAATTGGGCCCTACACAGCTGCATAAAGTACAACTCCACAAAACACAATCCATTCCAAGTATGCATTAAAAAATCAAATAAAAACACAACTACCAAAACTGATGACAAATCTTGATGCAATTGGTATTATTTCTTATCAAAGAGGGAGGAATGATCCAAGCAACATTTTAGGCAATAATTCAGGGGATGGTTCTACTCCAATTTGTGGTAGAACTTTTGGGAGCCATAACTTTTTCGCCATAGCTCCGTTTGACTCCTCGTTTAAACCATTGGAAAGCTAAGAATAAGGGGAACTTAATGATATGGAACTAAGTTTTGATAAATAGGTTTTGACCCAAAAAAACAATGGAAGTACCCTAAATTTCAATTTTAGTAGTGTAGTCTAAAAATAATAATTCCTTAAATTATGTATTGTTGTAAATCATGGAATTTAAACCACTTAATCTCCCTCAATATTTATGACCTTCCACATCCTCCTCCTACCTTAAAAACATGTATAAATTAATATGTAACCTAAAATGGAAATCAGACATCTCTTCTCAGAGATAGGCATATGTTTGGGTCTACAAATTTGATGAATAAAATATCTCTTCTCAAAGATAACATTATTGTTATTGTGTTGTTCTTATTTCTTAAAATATCTTTCAACCAAATCTTTTGAGTTTTGGATTAGTGGTATCAAAGTGGTTTGTCTTTATAGTGTATGATCTCAAGGATGAGGTCAGATTACATGAAGCTTGGGTAGAAAATAAAACTAGTAGACTATCCACCTATTTGTTCCAAATGACTTCAAATGGCAGAAAACACTAAGACATCTAATCCTTTCAAGGAAATGGTGAATGAAGCCCTCTAGTATTAACGAGCATAGATGTTATAACAATTCACCCAAATTCTCTAGCAAATTTTGATGGGAAATTATGGCTCCTCATCTGCAACCCCACATCTTTTTAGTACCCCAATACCCTTCAAAGTTTAGGTGAAATTTGATATCCCTACATTTGAAGGCAAAATCAATGCTGATGTAGTATAAAATTATTTGGATCAACTATCATCTTATTTTTCTATAAATAAATCATTGATAAAGAGATCACTTTTGATCTTTTGAAAGCATCATTACCTATCAAAAATTGGTAAGAAGTGTACAAAAAGAGATTCAGTGTGGATGATATTGGCCTTGAGGTAGAACCTACTTGAGATGATTTCATAGAAGTTGTAAAGGAAGAATACTACCCCATTAGAGCATATAACGATTTGTATATAGAGTGGCAAAAACTTCACCAAGGTAAGGAACAATCTATTCAAGACTACACTAACATTTTTTATTCTCTATCTGTGAGATTGGACATCCAAGAAAGTGAGAAACATAAGGTTCTCAAATATCGTGGTAGACTACAATGGTACATATAGGGAGAAATAGAACTCTTCAATTTGGGAACCCTCAATGAGGCGTACAAGTTCATAGTGAACATTGAGTAGAAGCATGGAAGAATGAATACAAAGAGTTAGCCTTCAAAATAGAAAAGTGACAAAGAAAGTCAAACATGAGGCCAAAATTGGAAGAAAAAGGAAGGAAAGACTGGGAAGTGGTGTGATTATCACAAATCTAGAACACACTCTAAATAAGAATGTCGAGCTATCAAGTCCCTACTTTTTGAGTCACACTCCTCAACATCTACTACTCTGCCTCATACATAGCCTATAGTTAAAGAGGATGAAGAAGAGATTGTAGATGCTAAGCCCAATGCCATTATTGATTCATCATAGACCCATGAGGAGAGGCCAGATGATAAGGAAAGGTTGTTTCATTCTAATTTATGGGTGAAAGGTAAGCCTCTACATTTCATTCTTGATAGTGGGAGTCAAAAGAATTTAATCTCTACTAATGTTGTAAAAAACTTAAATTTGTCCATGAAGCCTCACCCAAAGATATACAATATTGGATGGTTGAGTCTAGGGAGAAACCTCTATGTCAGCCACCAATGTCTTCTCTCATATGCAATAAAACCTTTCTAAGATGAGGTCTTATGTGATGTGGTCAATCTAGATGTTTGTGATGTACTCTTTGGTTAGCCATTCATGTATGATTGATATGGCATCTATGAATCAATAAATTGAAAGATCACTCTCACTCTTGGAACATGGTGCTATAGGGTACCAGAGGTACTACCTTTTACATCTATCTCCCTAATTAGTTCCAAGAAATTTGTTCTCATGGTGGTCAAGCCATAGGAATCTAAAATGGCCAATGTTATAGCCCTAACTACATAAAAAACTCAAAAATAGAAGCCAATAGATAACAAGTTGAATAAGTTCATGGCCTTCCATCCACAAATTAATGGTTAGATATAAATGGTGAACAATCAGGCCCTACATAACTCCATAAAGCACAATCCATTCCAAGTATGCATCAAGAATCAAATCAAAACACAACTACCACACTTGATGACAAATATTGATGAAATGGGGACAATTGGTTCTCAAGGAGGGAGGAATGATCTGAGCAACATTTTAGGTGACAATTTAGGTCATGGTTCTACTCTAATTGGTGGTAGAACTTCTAAGAGCCATAACTTTTGCACCATAGCTATGTTTGACTCCCGATTTGAACCGTTGGAAAGATAAGAATGAGGGGAAAATCATGAGATGGAACTAATATTTTATTAATAGGTTTTTATCATATAAAAACAAATAGAAGTGCCTAAATTTTAATTTTAGTAGTGCAGTCTAAAAATAGTAAGTTTCTAAAAATAGTAATTCCTCAAATTCTATATTATTGTAAATCATGGAAGTCAAACCACTTAATCTCCCTAGAGATTGGTGACCTTCCACATCCTCCTAATACCTTAAAAACATATATAAATGAAGATTTAACTTGAAATGGAAATCATACATCTCTTCTCAGAGATAGGCATATGTTTGGGTCTGCAAATTTGATGAATAAAACATCTCTTCTTAGAGATAGCATTATTGTTATTATGTTGTTCTTATTTTTTGAATTATCTTTTAACCAAAGCTTTTGAGTTATGGATTAGTGGTATTAGAGTGGTTTTTATTTAGAGTGTATGGTCCCAAGGAAGAGGTCAAATTACAAGAAGCTTAGGTGAAAAATAGAACTAGCAGACTATCCACTTATTTGTTCTAAATGACTTCAAATGGAAAACAAGACTGAGACATCTGATACTTTCAAGGAAATGGTGAATGAAGCCCTCTAGCAATAATAAGCATATATGCTACAACAATTCACCTAAATTCTATAACAAATTTTGATGGGAAATTATGGCTCCTCATCTATAACCCCACATCTTTTTAGTGCCCCAACACCCTTCAAAGTTTAGGTGAATTTTGATATCCCTACATTTGAAGGCAAAATCAATGTTGATGCAATATAAAATTAGTTGGATCAATTATCATATTATTTTTATGTAAATAAATTCATCGATAAAGAGAAAATCACTTTTTCTCTTTTGAAAGCATCATTGCCTATCAAAAATTGGTGGGAAGTGTACAAAAATAGATTTAGTATGGATTATATTGGCCTTGAGGTAGAACCTACCTGGGATGATTTCATAGAAGCTATAAAGGAAGAATACTATCCCATTGGAGCATATAATGATCTATATATAGAGTGGTAATAACTTCACCAAGGTAAGGAATAGTCTGTTTAAGATTACACTGACATTTTTCATTCTCTATCTGTGAGTTTGGACATCCAAAAAAGTGAGAAACATTAGGTTCTCAAATATCATGGTACATATGGGGAGAAATGGAACTCTTCAATTTGGAAACCCTCGATGAGGTGTACAAGTTCATAGTGAAGATTGAGCAAAAGTATGAAAGAATGAATACAAAGAGTTAGCCTTCAAAATAGAAAAGTGATAAAGAAGGTCAAATACGAGGCCAAAATTGGAAGCAAAAGGAAGGAAAGATTGGGAAGTGGTGTGATTATCATAAATATAGAACTCACTCTAAATAAGAATGTCAAGCCATCAAGTCCCTGCTTTCTGAGTCACAATCCTCAACATCTACTACTCAACCTCATACACAGCCTATAGTTAAAGAGGATGAAGAAGAGATTGTAGATGTTGAGCCAAATGCCATCATTGCTTCATCATAGACCTAGAAGGAGAGGCCAAATGATAAGGAAAGGTTGTTTCATTCTAAATTATGGGTGAAAGGTAAGCCTCTACATTTCATTCTTGATAGTGGGAGTCCAAAGAATTTAATCTCTATTAATGTTATAAAAAGCCTAAATTTTTCCATGAAGCCTCACCCAAATCCATATAGTATTGGATGGTTGAGTCTACAGATAAACCTCTGTGTCACCCACCAATGTCTTCTCTCATATGCAATAAAACCTTTCCAAGATGAGGTTTTATGTGATGTGGTCAATCTAGATATTTGTGATGTACTCTTTGGTTATCCATTCATGTATGATTGACATGGAATATATGAATCAAAAACTCGAAGGATCACTCTCACTCTTGGAACATGGTGCTACAAGTTACCATAGGTACCACCTTCTAAATCTATCTCCTTGATTAGTGCCAAGAAATTTATTCTCATGGTGGTCAAGCCACAGGAATCCAAAAGGGCTGATGTTGCAGCCCTGACTACATAAACAACACAATAATAGAAGCCAATAGATAACAAGATAAATAAGTTCATGGCCTTCAATCCATATATTAATGGTCAGACAAAAATGTTGAATAATCGGGCCCTACATAGCTCCATAAAGTATAACTCCACAAAGCACAATCCATTCCAAGTATGCATCAAGAATCAAATCAAAACACAACTACCACACTTGATGACAAATACTAATGCAATGGAGACCATTGATTCTCAAGGAGGGAGGAATGATCCAAGCAACATTTCAGGGGATAATTCGGGTGATGGTTCTACTCTAATTGGTGGTAGAACTTCTGAGAGCCATAACTTTTGCACCATAGCTCCATTTGACTCCCCATTTGAACTGTTGGAAAGATAAGAATGAGAAGACATTCTTGAGATAGCATCAAGATATGATAAATGGGTTTTGACCCCCAAAAAACAAATAGAAGTTCCCCAAATTTTAATTTTAGTAGTACAATCTAAAAATAGTAAGTTTTTAAAAATAGTAATTCCTCGAATTCTGTATTGTTGTAAATCATGGAAGTCAAACCACTTAATATTAATCAATATTGGTGATCTTCCCCATATTCATCCTACCTTCAAAACATATATAAATGAATATGTAACCTAAAATGTAAATCAGACATCTCTTCTTAGAGATAGGCATATGTTTAGGTCTACAAATTTGATGAATAAAACATCTCTTCTCAGAGATGGCATTATTGTTATTGTGTTGTTCTTATTTCTTGAATTATCTTTTAACCAAAGCTTTGGAGTTTTGGATCATAGTCCATGTAATAAATAAATTTAGACATTACATAATAAGCTACAAGGTGTTTATCTACATAGATCATTTAGCTATTAGGTATCTTACCAACAAACCAATAGTGGGAGGTAGGATTATTAGATTTTTATTACTCTTACAGGAATTTGATATTACTATTATAGATAAACCAAGAAATTTTAACATGGTTGTTGATTTATTATCCAGATTTAATATTTTAGGTGAAGAAGAACTAATGGAGGATGATTTTTTGGATGAATAATTGTTTGCCATTTCAACATATTCTCCATGATTTGTTGATATTGCCAATTATCTTTCTACAAAGAAGTTTCCTCCACATTTCTCACACAAAGAAAGAAAATTGTTAATTAGACAAAAGTTCTTATTTTAAATGGATTAATAAAATAATATTTAAACTTGGACCTGATCATGTGTTTCATAGGTGTGTGAAAAATAGTGAAACATATGATATCATTAGAGCCTATCATGATGAACTAGGAGGAAGACATTACTCAAAACATAGAATAATAAAAAAAATCCTTGGAGTAGGTTATTATTAGCCTCATATTCATATACAAATTAAGAAGTATATCAGACACTATGATGCATGTTAGAGAACTGGGTAACTTACTCTCTCAACTGAGATGCCTCTCTACCGTCAACTAGTTTTAGAACCATTTGATAAATGGGGAATTGATTTTGTTAGACCTATGGATCCTCCTTCTAGAGGAAAAGAATATATGTTAGTCTGCATAGACTATGTCACCAAATGGGTAGAATTAGAAGTTATAACTCATGCTCAAGAAGAAGCTATGGTAGATTTCTTGTACTTTAAAATTATGCAAATATTTGGTGCTCTAAAAGAAATAGTTTCAGATCAAGGACCTTAGTTCATGTCAAAAATGATAGAATACTTCATGAAATTGTATCAAAGTCAGCATAGAAAGTCTTCTCCATACTATCCACAAGGCAATGGATAGGTTGAAGTTACAAACAAAAAATTAGAGATTATTTTAACAAAAAATGTTAATACCAACTGGAAGGATTGGGTAGATAAGGTACCAGAAGTAGTTTGAACTTATAATAATACTTGTAAAATAACTACTAGCTTATCACCATATGAGATGGTTTATGGTAATAAACCTCTATTCTCTGTTGAATTTGAATTACAAACATTAATGACAAAATTGGAAGTGGGAATTGAATTGGATGCAACATAAGAGGAGAGACTCATGCAACTCAATCAACTTGATGAAATGAGAATGAAAGCATTATAGACAACTAAATTGGTGTAGAATCAGATAAAAATTTGGTGTGATTCACACATCAAATAATGAAAGTTTCAAAAAGGAGATTGGGTATTATTATTTGACTCTAAATTTTAATAGATCAAAGATAAACTATAGACAAGGTGGCTTGGACCTTATCAAATAAAAAAAATTGAGAATGGTTCAATAAAATTAATGCCCATTGATGACAATAGATGGACTCTTCTAGTCAATGGTCATTGATTAAAAATTTATCAAAAACCTCTCAATAAAGAGGAATTTTTACAAAATATGAGACACTAGGTAGCTTTCCTGGAAGAACTTGTTTCTTTTAGGGAAATGTTACCATAATGATTGCTAGTCATATATATATATATATATCTTTGTGTGTGTGTGTGTGTATAATAAAATATTCAATAGTGAAAATCCTGTGTAAGGATGCTATTGACAATGCATGGTTGGAAAACAAGCTTCCTGGCTGGCCATGCATTGTATAAATGGCCTTGGTTAGAAAACCAACAATGGTTGACCAAGGGGAAAAAACTAAAAAAAATGAGTTTGATCAGCTAATCTTGATTGGTTTCTGCAAGCAATAAAATTCAAATATTGATTCCTTTGAAATATGTTAACTAATTCATGCTACTCTACTTGTGTAGGACAAATGACAGAGAAAGAACTTGATCTGAGGTATGAATAAGTGAGTGATAAGTTTTATTTATTCATGTTTAGTAAATTAAAAGTTTTTTTTAATTTAAATAAGATTGATCCTATAGAGATGGATTATATGATTAGATAATCATGAATTCCTTAAATAGAGGAATAAAAATAGTGGATAAATAGAAAAGGGGATCAATGAGACATGTGCCATAATGAATAATTACATGTAATTAATTGCATCATTATCATTATGATGGAACATCATGATATAATCCATGGAAATCCTTGAAATAAAAGGTGCTTTAATCATTAATTGATTAAATTTAGAAATTATTTGGTGGTGGTATAACTAATTGTCCCTTCCACATGAGCCATTAACTGCCCCCATGTAAAACCATCATTCAAACAGCCACATTTATGATTATCATCTTAGCAGTTAGAAGTTCCACTCTATATACATCAAATGAAGATAAAATTTATGAAAAATAATGATTATATTTCCATCAATGTGTGGGAAGTTAACTCCATATGTGCCTACCAAAATTAACGGTCCCTATGAAGTGCATCATAAACCTTCTTTTATGAATTTCTAAGCAAAATCAGTGTAAACCCTAGTTTTAATTTGTTAAGTTCTAATACCATTCATAGTAATTTGATTAGTATTCATCCAAGGAAGAATGGGGTAGAAGACATGATCAGAGCTAAAGACACCCACCCAATTTCTCAGTGATATGGATTCTATAGTAGCGTTCGAGGTAAACAACTAGCTTCCCTTTATTTAAAAATTCTAGGGCTTTCATGAAACACTGGTAAGAGAATTTATAAAAAAAACCTTACCACTAATTTTTTCTTTATTGAAGGCATAGTAATTCCAGGTTCTAGTCCAGTTATTAGTGAAATCATATAAATCCCAGACAAAAAAATGAAAGTAACAAGGAAGGTTCCATTTAATGATCTTATCACCCAATTCAATGAAAATAAATGAACTAGAATTACATGTTTATTTAATTCAAAAGGAAAGGCTAAAGGCATCTGTAGAGATTCACTTCTAGAGCCGTGGCAGTCTATAGCATTTTGGGTCATCAAATACATAACCTGTGAGGGGCAATGTAGCCTTTTGGGAGGAGAAGCTATGAAAATATTGATACATATGAAACATGGGAGACAAAATCCCCAATGTAGAATTAATCTCCCATATTACCTATATGTTTCCCTTCAAGTTATGATAATCACTTCTAATTCTTTTCTTAGGCATCATGGCCTCATTCACCTTATTATTCAACATCATTTCTTGCAACAGGGAAAGAAGTTTGGGAAGCCTGGGAAACTATATTTATTCAATAAATTATAGCCCTACCTATACAAGGAGAAGCTGGGACTTCAGGTTTAACTCAGTCACAAAGACCATCCAATACAACTACTCTATCCACTAAGAAAATAAAGCAAAAGAAAAAATAGCCTACGGCTTCCAGGGAAACTCCTCCTTCTTCAAGAAGGATTACTAGATCTCAAGCTATTCAAACCTCCATTGTTTCAAAGGTCTCAAAATAACCTCAAGTACCTATTGAATAATTAGTCTCTTTACCAAAAATAAATAAATTAAAAAGAAGGGCTTCTACTCCAATAGGGCATGAGAAGGCCAGAGATTTAACTGTTGCAGCAAAAGAATCAAAAGAAGAAGAAGAAAATTGATTTTGGATAAAGATGCAAGAGGCATTAAATGTTTTGGATAGTTTTATAAAACTATCCCAACCTTCATATCAGCAAAATATCAAAGAATAAGGAACTTCTAAAATAACTCCTATGAAAAAACATGTTGTTAATCCTATTATTAAGCCACTTGATTACTCAGGAAGTCCTCCAGTCAACACAATGAAAATCAAAGCTAAAAAGGATAACATTACAGAGGAACAAAAATTTCAAATTAAAGTTTCAACAGACAAAGGAAAAGCTCCATGCATATTTGAAGAAGGAGAACCATCCAGTCCAATGGACCTTGTGATGCAACTAACACTAAAACTTTCCAATGCTCAAGCACTGATCCAATAACATACAGTAGACATTGTTGATCTAGTCAAGAAACTTCATATAAAGGATCGACTTAATTCTATGTTAGGGAAAAAATTAGAAGTAATATCTTTGAATCATGATTCAGAAGTTAATAAATTGAAAAAAATCATAGAATAAAAAGAAGAAGAGATTGAACAATGGATATCTGTAGAGAGTCTTAAGAAGGAGAATAGAATATTTTATTAGATATTGAACTTTCCTAAGACCTTTCCTACTACTTTCCCTCAAAAGGTCAGCCAATCCACTTCCACCTCTAAAAAATTTGTGAATCAAGGGAATTAAACAAGCCATCCATTTGTTCCTCCATTAGATAAGTTGCATCAAGCACAAGAAGAATACCAGACAATCAAAAAGAATAATAAGGATTTAGTTATTACAAATGAGAAATTGCAAAATGAGAAAAAAAATATTAGAGTCCAAAACCCAAACTCTAGAAGAAGATTTGTAGAATGCTTGCAAATTAGTAGAAGCTCTTTTAGATTTTAGAAGTCCTCCTGCATATAGCTTATTTTTATTTGATCAGTTCTATAGTTGGTAGCTCATTATAATTTCTTGTCAACATCCATACAAAATTATGGATCCTTCTACATTTTTGGAAATCTTTTACAGTGCTGGCCCTGGCAATCAAGATCTCCTTTGTGAATTCTATTTGCATGACTTAATAATAGGAGACCATGATCACAATTTTTTTTAATTAATATTTATGTGGTAGAATTTCAATGATGAGCACTCCATTCTAATTTTAAAAATTAGTTAGCATGGAAAAGGAAATTTGAATATTATTCAACACATGCTATGACAATAGGGTTATGCATAAGACCAAGATTTTCCATTCCTAGTTTGATAAAATGGAAATTCAAGGATGTTTACCAAAATGATAATGTCAAAAATCATTATTTGGAAGCCTTATACAATTGCACCATCTCATTTGATATTTTCATAAGGTTGAATTTTAATTCAGTTGTTACAACAAGTGTTAACAAATGGGATTTATTACCATTCTCTCTCAAGAAACATGAAGTTATATATCTTAACAATTTAAGATGGAGTAGAAGAAGAGCTAAAGTAGTTCTTGAGGAAATTGTAGAAGTACTAAATTCTAATGGAGATAAGATATGGATTGGAATAAGATACAGACCCCTTTTATTAGTTATACTAATTCTAGGATGGAAAAACTGGGCACCACAATCTGATGAATAATTTGATGTCTAGAAAGATCTGACTCTAACCCACAAAAGATTTACTAGTAATGCAGATTATCATATAAAAGATGAATTTGATGATTATGATCTCAGCTAAAGTCTAGAAGATAAAAAATAGAGCTTATTAAGGCAGATGAAGTTTTACAAAAGGGACTTGTAAAAGGTAAATCTTGGAGGATATGATGAGCTTAAAATATGGCTCATTATTTACATAGTATTTCCTTTATTTCATCTCTCCAAGGATATAATCTTATGTAAATCATAAACTTTTAGTTGACTATAACATGGAAAATATATACTTTATCTCATTTATGTCAAACTAAAGATTAAGTTACTACCTTGTCATTTATGCTTAACAAATAACATGTTTTAGTGTTTTGGTTTTGAAGAATGTATAGGAAAGATGGCAAATGTAGCATGATAAAGAAGTTCTAGTTTCGATTCCATTTTTCCTAAGCTACAGACCTACTCAGATATTATCTATAGACTCTATAGACTTCCAACTTTAGGTAATACTAAGAACTCATTCTTATTGAATCTACAGGTCTATATCTATGGACTCTGTAGGTCCATATCTATAGACTCTATAGGTCCATTTCTATGAACTCTATAGGTCCAAAGCCTAAGATGCTATAGATTTTGTAGGTAGACCAGTAGTAAAGGATACTCATTCTAGCTAGAGTCATATCAAAGCAATATTTGACTTCTATTTTAAAGGATTCAATTTTGATATACTTTGTACATACTTAGTTTTTAGATAGTTTTGTAAACATTTTAGCATTCATCAATTAATGCAATTTATGCACGTTCCAAATACTGAGTAGATTCCATTCATGATTCTAAGGAGTAAGGGCCCACTTTTCTCGGAGCCAAGGATTTATGTAAGGTATTATTTTATTTTTAATTATTATATAATAAAATTATTCCTAATATGTTTATGTAGTGGTAATTTATAAAAAGTAAATTCAAGATTCACTTTTTATCAGTCATTTATCTTTTCAAGCAAGTGAGATTTAGACCTAGTATTTATTTTGAAGGGATTGAGTTAATTTAGATTTACCTTTCCAATTGAGTGTTTATATTTGTTTCAAGTGTGAATTAAATCTAGATTTGCATTTTTGAAAAAGTGTGGAATAAATTAAGTATGCTTTGATTTCAAGAAGAGGATTGAATTAGTTAAATTGATGGTTGATATTTTCTTTAGAAAGTGTGAAGCAAATAGTATAAAATCTCTCTTTCATTAGCAATAGTTAGAATAGAGTCACTATATAACCCCCCAAAAGACCAATATATAGATCTACTATATAAGCCTTGCTATAAATAGCTTTAGACACTAGCCCTAGTTTGATTTACATCAATTAATAAAATTGATTAAATGAGTTAAATGATACTCATCAATGCTTTAAAATTGTCTTTTGAAAATATTTAATAATACAACAAAATTTGAAGCATTATGTTTATAATTAAAAAATACTATAGATTTGAATGTTAAATATTTAGAAGTTTTTGGAGATTCAGAGCTAGTAATAAGATAAGTTCACAAGATTTATAAGAATAATCAAACTCACTTGCATCATTATACACAAAAATTTTGGTCATTACTTGAGCATTTCAAAGCTTTCAATATCATGCATATTCTTAGGGAATTCAATGTTAGAGATGATAAGCTTGTAGTTTATGCTTTTAATCTAATTTTGAATGAAATTGAGCTTACTATAGGCTTTCCTTTTATTGAAGTCTTTCATCTCAAGATTCTTGATTTGAATGATAGTTGGCATATGTTTGGTTGTGATGAGAATATAGATTCATTCCTTAAAGGTAATTATTTTGATCATGATGACTATATACTAAATTATGGTGATTATTTGTAATTAAGTACTAACAAATTATCTATTGGTTTGGTAAGCCTCAAATCTATTTTTTCACCCAATGATCAACCAAAAATATTTAGAAGAAAAGAGCCATCAAGAAGAATCATAGGTGAAACAGTTCCCATAAATTTAGGCACTAAAGAAGATCCTAAGTATGTTTATTTAGGAATTCAAGTGATTAAAAATGAAAAGGTTAAGTTCATTAAATTATTTAAAAAGTTTAATGATGTCTTTGCATGGTCATACAAGGACCTTAAAGGTTATAATACTAATATTATCAAACATGACATTCCTATTAAGCTTGGTATCAAACCTGTTAGGTAAAAAATATGAAAAATCAGCCCTTTGTTAGAGGACACCATTAATAAAGAGTTGGATAAGATGATTGATGATGGTTTAATTTTTTTTATATGTAGTCATATAAAATGTGAAATTTGGTAACTTGAGTGTGGATAATGACACCCAATCCATAGGTCTGTCTTGCTTGCTCTCATGGCCCTCATATGCACATTTTCACTAAATCCTAATCATTTTTAACCTCCCAGATTGAACCCTTGTAGACCCAAATTACTCTTTCCATGTTTAATCCATCCCCTCAGGTCCCATCAACCATGGATAATAACACCCAAACTTGGACTAAAACATTGAAACCCAGGGTGTCCTATTTTTGGCACTATTGTGCAAGTGCATTTTGGGTTCTAACGGTCATATTCTTATGAATCCTTATCCTAATTCATATCAGCCTAACATGAATTAATTTAAGCCATGATCATTAAATCCCCTATAAAAGGCCATTCAAATTCCATTTAAAAGGGTTGACACTCATTTATAAGAGAAAATCAAGAATACAAGCAAGACTACTCAAGAACTTTTACCTATTCTCTACATACAACCATCTAATAGTATTTAAAGCTTATTCAAACCTTTACACTAGTCCTTATTCACTCTAAGTACACGTAGTTTCACATTTACTTACATTTTAATCACATTATTACACCAAGCACTTCAATGGGATAGCTACATATAACTTGTTCCCTCCTTGGAGTATTGGTGTGTAGGTAGCGTACCCATGCATGGGGTGTGAAGTGTGTCCAGCGTATCCTTTACACACTAACCCCTCCTCTCTTTTCTCCAAATTTCACATTAAATTTCAAGTACAAAGAGGACATAAGGTATTAAATACTGAATCAAGTACACAGTGAGCTCTACAAACTTTCAAGCTTCAATATTTTATAGGTAGGGTCACATAGACCTGGCACACAAAAACTAGAAAACTTAGATCACCAAGACAATAACACTGAGATAGGACTATAACATCCAAACCTAGGGTGTCCCACTTTCAACACTCCTATCTAATCAAGAAGCAAACTCCAGATTCCTATTTATGACAGTCTCCCTAGCCTGCACATAGATTTTTAGACACTGTCTCAGTCAAAATAGTATAAAATAAGTTTGATTTTCTCTCTCTCACTACTATTTTTAGAAAAGCCCTAATTATAGTCAATTTTCACAAATTTTTAGATTAATTATTATACATTATTTACTAATTTTATCTACTCAGACCCATTCATTATTTAGGAATTAAACATCCAGTTTCCTAAAAATAAAAAATCATTTGGTGAACTTGACTTACTTCGAATTTCACATAAAAACCCTAAAAACCTTATGGTAAATTCTTAGTTGATTTTTATCATTAATTTTTAATTTTTTTTAAATATTAAAATTAGAAATTCCTCTTAAATTTTATAATTTTGTAGTAAATTTTAAAATAAGTTTATTTCAAACCCTAGTTGCATTAACTAGCTCCCATTAATTTTCCAATCATTTTTTAAATTTTTAGTTGCATATTAAAATTAGAAAACCACTTCAAATTTCAAAAATTCATAGTAATTTTCAAAAATATTATTTTTCTCAAAACCCTAGTTGCATCTACTAGGTCCCATTAAATCAAGCACTTTTCCATAAGTTTTTGAACTTTTTCTTGAATATTTAACTCAAAAATTCAATTTCAATTTCAAAAATTCATAATATTTTGCAAAAACATTTTTGAAAAAATCCCTAGTTACATATACTAGCTCTTATTTTTCTCCTTGAGGTATCCCCTTACATGTTTGAGAGCTTTGTATCTTTTGTATGCATATTCTATTTCCTTGTTTAGATTATATCAGTTTAATATTTTCTAATATTATCCAAGTTATTTTCCTTATGCCACCTAAACTCCTTGCCTCTCTTCCTTCAAGACAAAGTGTAAGACTTAATGGAAATCCTCTTGAATTCACCTAGAATCCTTCAACTCGACCATATACTATGGATAAATAACTAGTTTAGACTCTAGCTATAGATTCTACACATCTAGATTACACTAATTTTAATCATAATGATTCAAACAATAAGCAATATAAAAATACCAATGATGATGTACACACCTATGCTCATGGTCCACCACATTGGACTACTGATCCACTTCCACCATTGTTAATAATAAATTTGTACTCAACAAAGATTTGATCCTCCAAATTTTTTTAGAAAGACTCAGGGAACAACCTCAAGATCATACTCTTATATTACTGTCAGGATGCGAAACACCGGAAGCACACAGTTGATTACCAAACCAAGCAACTTAATATGCAGAAATTAACCAGATTCAACAAGTAACTAAAATTCAGAATAACACAGAATATGAGAGACAATACACAACTTGCATTAATAACTCTTATAGAAAAGAATACAATAAAGAAGATGCCACTTCTTCTCCACCACCTCTTCAGAGGTTTCCCACACCTCAAGTGAACAATAATTCTCTCCTCAAAGCTCTCTCTACTAGGTCCCAACACCCAACTCAAACACAGAGTTGGTGTTCACCTTACACCTGTGCTCCACGCACTCCACAAGTGCTCCATGCACTCCACAAGTACTCAAGGTACTTCAAGTAGATCTCCCATGAACCTGCAACAACCTGCAATTCAATAGACCATACTTATGGAAGGAACTGTCTTGCCTTCCTCTTAGATCTCCATGTACTCCACATACATACCAATGAGTACACACCGTACTCTAAGTAGATCCTGCCTGATCTTGCTCCCTGTTGTGTTGCTGTCCTATCTGATCTCCAACCTATAGATCAATACTGGTTTTGCACACCTATGAACCTTGACCTTGCACACACACACACACACCTGCAGATCAACGATCTTACTTACCATGTATATCTCCTATAAGGGCCATGCTCACCTGATGACCAAGATCACACATACCTGAAGAATCCAGCTGACTCTCCAATCCAGCACCCACACACCTGGTACTGTGGCACTAGGAGGAACGCACCATTGCTCTACCTCACACACCGAATGAGCTTATAATTATGATCTCTTACTCTCTAGCACTGGTTTACAATACAACCATGAGTCTATTATATAGATATCATCCAAACAATAATTAGACATCTAATTACAATAATTAGATCCGCATCTCTCAGTCTAAAATTAGCACTAAGCATGCAAACACTTGATTCATCAACCAACTACCCGTAATAAACTCGTAGTCGAACCACACAAGCGACCAATGCCAGTCCCTATCCACCTGGAGGTGATCGACGCCGACCGATCCCTGACCAACCTCGGTTGCTTCTCTTCACAATACTACCGACGTTGGCTGATCAGACCGATGCCGGTTGCTCTGCAACTCAGCAACCCTCAGCAACCTCCTCTCCTATTTGCATCAGTGAAGCTTTTAGCTCCACAACCTAACAATCTCCCACTTAGAGATAAATAGCTGCATTGTACCTATACCTATACTCCATCTAATCTATTTCCTGGTTTGTATTCCTCTTCAAGCTCAATCCTGAAGACAACCCACCACACATCCCGTGGTGTACCTCTTGTCATCCGAGCACCCTGCCACATCCGAACCTACAAACCCATGTAGTGAAGTCCTAACCCTGCATAGCATGAATCCCTGCTGCTGGTCCCTCTCAAATACTTGAGAACACACTTCCATGAATTGGCTCCTAACTCTCTGACAGCTCCCACTGCATGGGAATACTCAGGTCTATGCCAGACCTCATGTGATTTCAGACACTGTACTTGTCTATCCCTTAGTGTGCTCCAGCTCTGCATCCTACGTAATGAACCTCGCCAACACCTGATTCACATCAGCTCCCACTGGAGACAAAATCTACCTGTGATCTCCATGTCTCCCATGTCAAAGAATTTCACTACTCCAAACTCCTCCTGACATGCCACTGAAACTAATCTTACCCTTAGCTCAGCAAAAAACCCTATATGTACAAACCTGCTAGCTAGCATACTATCCACATACAGCAACAAAATGATATTGCAATCATCATCCCCCTGGTAAGTCAAAACCACAGTAGTTACCCTGACATTGACTAAAGCCATGCTTCATCCTCCACCTATCAAAACCTGTACCACTATCCTACAACTTCCTCAAGACCATATGCCTGGTCTTCCGTCTCACGTATCCGTTCACTCTATTCTTCAACTAAGGAATCTATTCATCTATGTGCTTTCGCACTGACTAGCAACCCTACCAAAACTCCCATTTGGTTCTACATCATATCCTTGCCATGCTCCCACCTATTTCCTGGATCCTTCCTGCTCTACAATCAGCAACAAGTATAAAGAAGAGGAACAACAAATTTGAGGGCCTACTTACGTCTTCAATCCTCTGTATGGGTGTTTGAGACTCCTTAATAGCATGCTATCCACCCAAAATCTGTTACAGTGACCAACCTCGGTCACTCCATAGTCTACATCCGACCGACATCGGTTCCCATGCGTCTGTCCCTAACTACCAACCTGCCAATGTTGGTGTCCCTGTTGCCGACATCAGTCCTCCTGACCGACGTCGGTCTTACCTACTACCGACGTTGGTCCTTCTGATCGACGTCGGTCTTACCCTGCCTGACATCACCGGCTTTGGTCTACACATGACCGACATCGGCACCTGTCTGTTCGATGTCAGTTCCTCTTGACCGATGCCAGTATCTATGTTCGCCTGTGAGTGATGACTTTTTACCCGTGAGCTCCTTTGAATCAAAACCCATGTCCAAACTACTCTGCTCAGAAGTATCCAGCACCATCCACTAGTTTCTGTCTGCCATCTCCTCCAAGAACACCAAGGCTTTCCAGTTCTTAAGCCTATCAAATACATCTGTTTTCTGCTTAAGAACATGCATCTCCTTCCTGCTCATGTGACCAAGCCTACGAAGCCACGTCTTCGCAACAGAAGAAGAATTAGTAATATAAACAAGTAGATAAAGAGTGCCTGTTTTCTCACCACCAGCTAATTCAAGTGTATCCGCTGTGAGAGTTCTTGTGCATCTCTCATCACTCAATCTTTCTGAAGAATTTTAGCCATATCTCTAAACTTGGGACCTACATGACCTTCATCAAC
This sequence comes from Torreya grandis, assembly GCA_037957365.1. Taxonomy (NCBI): domain Eukaryota; kingdom Viridiplantae; phylum Streptophyta; class Pinopsida; order Cupressales; family Taxaceae; genus Torreya; species Torreya grandis. Next base: position 2,170,441 of record JARHVA010002878.1, on the reverse strand, counting down.
ACCTGTGTGTTGGCCACTTGCAATTTCAGCTTCACTTCCCCTTTGCCAATTCTTTGGCAAGGCTCACCAGCTCCTGTACCTGGGGCTGCATGGAAAGAGGTAACTAAATCTTTTATCCAAGATTCAACTTTATCCAAGAAACCTCCCAGAGCATCCTGTGCCACATCACCTGCAACATCTGCTTTTTCAGTTTCTTCATGCTGATCTTCCACAGACCAACAATATTCTTTTACCTGCTCTTTCTTTCCATGGGACCTTAAGTGACCATCTGTGCTTTTCAACTCCTCCATTCTTAGCTTACTTTCATTTTCCATTGCTCTGCTCCCACTCAATCAAAAACCCCTGAGAGTGACCTGTAACCAAACACAAAACCTGCTTCCTGCAACCTGGCTCTAATGCCACTTGTCAGGATGTGAAACACCGGAAGCACACAGTTGATTACCAAACCAAGCAACTTAATATGCAGAAATTAACCAGATTCAACAAGTAACTAGAATTCAGAATAACACAGAATATGAGAGACAATACACAACTTGTATTAATAACTCTTACAGAAAAGAATACAATAAAGAAGATGCCACTTCTTCTCCACCACCTCTTCAGAGGTTTCCCACACCTCAAGTGAATAGTAATTCTCTCCTCAAAGCTCTCTCTACTAGGTCCCAACACCCAACTCAAACACAGAGTTGGTGTTCACCTTACACCTATGCTCCACGCACTCCACAAGTGTTCCACGCACTCCACAAGTACTCAAGGTACTTCAAGTAGATCTCCCATGAACCTGCAACAACTTACAATTCAACAAACCATACTTATGTAAGGAACTTCCTTGCCTTCCTCTTAGCTCTCCATGTACTCCACGTACATACCAATGAGTACACACCATACTCCAAGTAGATCCTGCCTGATCCTGCTCCCTGTTGTGTTGATGTCCTATCTGATCTCCAACCTACAAATCAATACTGGTTCTGCACACCTGTGAACCTTGACCTTGCACACACACACACACACCTATAGATCAACGATCTTACTTACCATGTAGATCTCCTATAAGGGCCATGCTCACCTGATGACCAAGATCATACATACCTAAAGAATCCAGCTGACTCTCCAATCCAGCACCCACACACCTGGTACTGTGGCACTAGGAGGAACACACCATTGCTCTACCTCACACACCGAAGGAGCTTATAATTATGCTCTCTTACTCCCTAGCACTAGTTTACAATACAACCATGAGTCTATTATATAGATCTCATCCAAACAATAATTAGACATCTAATTACAATAATTAGATCTGCAACTCTCAGTCTAAAATTAGCACTAAGCATGCAAACACTTGGTTCGTCAACCAACTGCCCATAATAAACTCGCAGTCAAACCACACAGGCGACCAACGCCGGTCCCTGTTCGCCTGGAGGTGACCGACGCCGGCCGATCCCTGACCAACGTCGGTAGCTTCTCTTCACAATACTGCCGATGTCGGCTGATCAGACTGATGCCGGTTGCTCTGTAACTCAGCAACCCTTAGCAACCTCCTCTCCTGTTTGCATCAGTGAAGCTTTTAGCTCCACAACCTAAAAATTACAATCTCTCATGGAAATCAAAAAGGCCAAACAAGCTGAGTTTTCCTGTCCTACAGAGCAACTAGTTGCAAATGACACTATGGCGGCAACTATATCTCAACAAACCCCTATAGCGACCCAACCTGCCTCTATGTCACCATCTACAACTAGTACATCCTTATCTCCTTATGTGCAGCCCTTGTGTAAGAGATAAGATATCTTCAGTCCAAGGTGCTACATCTTGAGCAAGGTGCCACTATACCTACACAGGCTTTGGATTATTTTGCTCTATTACATACACCATTGACATGACATATTGCTTCTACTCCCTTGCCACTAGGTTTTGTTCAATCCAAGTTTAATTCTTATGATGCAAAGGGTGATCCAAATACACACTTAAGATATTTTCACATAGTATGCTTGGATTATGTGCCAAATGACTAGTTACTTACCAAGTTATTTCTATGGAGTCTAAAGGATTATGCTTTACAATGGTTCTATAGTCTACCAAATTAGTTGGTGAATGTAGTCAATCCTTTAGTTGACATCTTCCTAGCACATTTTAGTATCAACATTGGTGATAAGGTTTCTTATGCATACATTGCACAACAGAAATAGAAATCAAATGAGCATCTTACAGACTAGGTGCTTCGATATAAGACCATCTTGGCTAAGATGACTAGCCCCATAGCAGATTAGGAGTTACATGATCTCTTCAAATAGAGCTTTCTACGATCATTTCATGAATCTATTATGTTTAAAATATTCTCTTCCTTCACTAAATTATGTCATACACTTAAGGAAAGATAAGTAAAACTCATTTCAATAGGCAAACTCAAGTATACAAGAATCCCAGACATAACAAACAAGAGTAATAGAAAAGTCCCATACAAGGTCAAAGTCAATGATGAAAAGAATCAAAATCAACCAATAGTTAATATATATTCAGATCCTCCTTAGCATGTGGTTTTATAAGCACCTCCTCAACATGCATTTACCAATCGACCAATTTCTCTAGCTAGAATTTGACAACAATTATTGGAATGTAACATCATCACTCTCCATCTTAATCAATAAGTTGACCCAAAAAAACCTCTTCTATGGGGATATGATCAGAATGTAGTTTTTGATTTTCACAGGGCACCATGCCACACTACAAATAGATGTATCAGTTTGAGACATAAGATATATGATTTAATAGATGATAACCTACTTAATCTTGGCACTTTATTTAAGCTTCCATAGGCAAAGCCAACACAAGATAAAGCTTTGAAAATATTCTCAAATCTATTTCCACAACATTCTAAATAAGAGAAAGGGGACACATCAGGTGTTCACCACACATACCATGCACATTCTCTACCAGTTACATATAAGGCACTTTCAATTGAGTCACATCCTTTGAGTGGTATGATAGGTGTGTAGAGTCCAAGGTTCCAACTAGACCTTTGATATCCTTCTTAGATTAGGAGATTATTGAGGATAATTAAGAATATAATACACTCTTTATTAGAGCACATATTCATAATCAGCCCATTCATAACATTCTCATCGATAATGGTTCTAGTGTCAACATGTGCACCATTACATTATTATAGCATTTGGGATATTTAGAGTAGGATATCACTCTGATAGATATAGTTATCAATAGATTTAGTGGTTACATATAGATTTCATTGGGTGAGATTGTACTTCCTTTATAGACTAGTCCAACATATCTGATCACACATTTCACCATAGTTCCTAGTGCAAGAGTTTTTGATATGTCACCCATGGATTTAGAAAATTTGAGTAGTACCATATACAATTCATAGATGCATGAAATTCATTCATGTTAATTAGGTTATTATAGTTTTTAGAGTTCCATATGAGTTACCACTCCCCACTTCAAAGCCATCTCCTTTGCGGTCACCGATTTTAGCTTCTTCACTAGTTTCAATTTTCCCACCAATTATAGTTTTTCCTCTGGTATAGATTTAGAAACACTTGAGGCACCCATCACTAGTATAGAGAGTTCATACACCTCCATAGCTTTAGGATTCTAGATAGATTCTAGCTACATTATTCACACCCAGAGTATTAACATTGAAATCTCATGCTTCTAAACATAAAACACACTTTCATATAACTATTCCTACTTTTAGATGGGTCCCTAGGAGTCCCTTAGTTGTATCCACTTCTCAAAGTTACAGGGTAATCCCACATTAAGTTTCCACTTTAGAGATACCAAAATAATTAAAATTCACATAGCCTTTAGAGTCACAGTCTCAGCCTTTTCATCATGCTTCATGATCATGCACAATACCTTTGTTCGATACAAGACACCATGACAGGGAGTCTCATCTGAGACTCATCAATTAGTATCATTTATTCTCAATTTTTCCTATACATATCTTATTTCAAAAATTAAAAAAAAAATCCCAAAAACATTCAAATAATTATAAAACCCAAAAATCTTTTGATTGTATGCATCATCCATGCTTTACATTGCTACTACTATGTTAGACTTACATTTGCTGTTTTATGCTATTGTTTGTCAAATTATATAAATTACCATGCTTCACTTGATCTTCTTTGAATGTGTGTAGTGACATCTAAATCCTTGATTGCTTCACTATACCCATTGAGGGGGCATCCTACTTCCACATTTTGAAACACACATTAATATACATACCCACTGGGGGTATCTTCTACATGACTACACCATCTAGGTTATGTCATTCCTACACCACACACTCTAGTTATCATTTTTACATACATTAATTACTAATATTAACATATCAACACTCACTAGTATCTTTCCCTTAGGTATTTCCTAACATATACCTAGTCTTAACTAACATGTCTTACATACTTTCACTTCTTGATTTGATTAGTTAGATGCAATTGTACTTATAGTATATACATGCTTTCCTTTCTTTCTTAGTGTATCTTGATGTGTTTTTACTTTCTTATTTCCAATTTCATGCCTTTTATATGTGTTTTAGGACATTTTCCAATGTTTTTTACTTATATTCATGTGTGTGCCTTAGGACATTTGCCAATATCCTTTGTTTATACTCTTACATGTGCCTATGGCCTTTGCATTAATTTTGTTTATTTCAATTGTATGTGTATGTGGTATTTAAACATGCCCTATATGTTTGCTTTCCAATTTGAGTGACATATGCCCATGTCCCTTGATTTCTTGGTCCCTTGGCCACTCTTATATACTTTTTTCTTCTTGTTTTGTATGTTTGTTTCCTGATTACTTTCTCTAATTAAAATGCCATGATTCATATCATATATTTCTTTTTTTCCTTGGATTCCATGATGGACATCATGTTCCATCCCTCCTTCCTAACAACTAACACTTTTGATTCTAGTTCAATACATTACACATGTTATTACATTGGTATATCTATCTAGGCATACCCTTGTTGATCTAACAATCTCTCAATATAAACCTTTCTATATCTCAAGATATTTTGTCAATTATAATTGCTATATCATATATCTATGCAACATAACACACTTATAGGGCTCTTTTTTATAAGGGTATTCATTTCATAATCTTCATTCCTACCCTTAGAATAGGGGGTAATAAATAGGGGTTTTATCATAGAGATCAGAGCTCTTAACAGTCAAAAAATCTATTTTCAAAACACTCAAAATAGAATATAGACAACAGACTAGGCAGATATTAAAGAATCTAGAATAGTTACTAGATTTAGCCCTAGACATTAGCACTAAAGTTGGACTTCAATGTTATATAGTAGGGTGTCTTATTTTTGGCACTCTTGTCTAGACAACAAAAAAATCATTTTTTCCAAAAATAGATAGAAAAGTGAGTTCAATCATAGGTTTGTCAGCTCAGTACAGTCTAGATTCAACATGTTTTAGTATAGTGTTTGCATAGAGAATCTAGATATAGGGGGCATCATGCATGACATGATGGATATCACTTCCAATTTCAAATTAGGTATTTGATATAACTTCCAAATCAAAATCTATGTTCCAGACACTAGTGATTGGGGGCAATGTGTGTGGCACATTGATTCTCTCCTTTTTCTAAGTTTAATTTATTTTCTAAGTATTTCTCAGCAATTACATGTCTTACTCTATCTAAAGGTGGTTTGCATCCTTTTTCAAGTTTAGCTTTCATACAAGCTTAACTTCTTGAGTACCCAAGTTCTCGAGTTGGATTCCACATAAGCCTATTGCACTAGTTTTAGAGTTCCTTTCATACAAGCCTAATCTCTATCTCTTGAAATGGCCAAGAGTGACCTAGTTTTTAGCATACATTTAGCTCTCTATGCCAACATTATCAGATCATAGTACATTCATGGGCTTCAAGAGCCATCTCATATGACATATATTCTATAATGATATTACTTCATAGCTTCAATTCATGGGGCAATGATGGAGCCAAAGGACTAGTTAGCATTTGTATTCTTGAGCCACCTATTTAGAGGGATTGGACACATAGTCCAAACATTGATTGACACACGCATGATTCATTAGATTCACTTAGTTGGTGATGATGGAGCTAAAGTTCTTGCCTTTGCATTCTTGAGCCACTTTTACGGAATTGAGCACTCAGCTCCATTCATGATATTACTTTTGGTATAGCACACACCCAATACAATCTAGCATCATAATAAGTTTTATATTGGTTCATATACTTGATGAGGTGTATTCATTCCTTTCTCTTCCTCTCTCTTATCTAGATTTTGTACTTTCTTATTTTAGATATAGAGTATCTAGTAAGAACTAATATACTCTATGTTTTTCATTTTATATTCACAATTCATATTGTGTTCTCTCTATGCACATTCAACATCACACAGCTTCATGAGCTTCACCTTTATAGGTAAGTTTAGGTATGCTTTCTATCTTTTATTTATCTTAGTATTTCACTTTGTTGCATCACTAAAATAAAGGGGAGGGGAAATGTAGTCATATAAAATACAAAATTTGGTAATCTGAATGTGGCTAATGACACGTAACCCATTGTTCTATCTTACTTTCTCTCATGACCCTCATAGGCATGTTTTCACTGATTCCCAATCATTTGTAGCCTCCCAGACTGAAACTTTGTAGACCTAGATTGTTCTTTCCATGATTATTCCATCCCTCAAGTCCTGTCAGCCATGGACAATAATGCCCAAACTTGGACTACAATGCTAAAACCTAGGGTGTCCTATTTCTAGCACTATTGTTCAAGTGCATTTTGGCTTCTAACAATCATATTATTTTGAATCTTTATCCTAATTTATTTTGGCCTAACATGAATTCATTTAACCCATGATCATTAAATCTCCTATAAAAATCCATTTAAAAGGGTTGGTACTCATTTATAAGAGAGAAGCAAGAATACACACAAGATTACTCAAGCACTTTTCCCTATTTTTTGCATATAGCCATCTAATAGTATTTTAAGCTTATTAAAATCTTTACACTAGTCCTTAGTCATTCCAAGTACACCTAGTTTCACATTTACTTGAATTTTTATCAAAAATTATACCAAACACTTCAATGGGAGAACTATATATAGCTTGATCCCTCCTCAGAGTATTGGTATATAGCTAACATGCCCACACATGAAGTGTGAAGTATGCCTAGCATATCCTTTACACACTAACCCCTCCTTTCCTTTCTCCAAATTTTACATTGAAGTTAAACCATAAAGAGGACCTAGAGTGTTAAAGACTAAATTAGGAACATAGTGAGCTCTATGAACTTTTAGGCTTCGATATTTTATAGGTAGGGTCACACAAACCTAACACACAAAACCTAGAAAGCTTAGATCATCAAGATAATAACATTTATATAGGACTACAACACCAAAACCTAGGGTGTCTTACTTTTGGCACTCCTATCCAATCAGGAAATGAACTCCAAATTCTTATTTGCAATAGTCTCCCAAGCCTACACATAGATTTCCAGACCTTATATCAGTCAGAATAATACATAATAAGATAAGTTTGATTTTCTCTCTCACTACTATTTTTAGAAAAACCTTTACTATAATCAAGTTTCAAAAATTAGTATCCTAATTATTGTACATTATTTACTGATTTCATCTATTTAGACCCATTTATTATTTAGGAATTAAACATCTAATTCTCCAAAAATAACAAATCACTATAACATATTCAAAATGTGTAGCTACTCTAGTTCTAAATAGAAAGAAAAATGGTGATATTAGCCTATGTGTTGATTTTAGAGATTTAAATAAAGCAAGTGTAAAAGATAATTTTCCTCTAGCTAGCATAGATCAGATTTTACAATAGGTTTAAAGATCTAAAATGATGTCTTTGTTAGATAGATTTTTAAGTTATAATCAGATCTTTGTGAATCTCAATGATAAACATATAACTACTTTTACCACTCATAGAGGCACTTTTGCTTACAATTGAATGCCTTTTGGTTTGATGAATGCAGAAACCACTTTTCAAAGGGCTATGCATGTTACTTTTGATGATTTAATATGCATTGTTATTCAAGTTTATTTAGATGGTTTCACCATTCATTCTAAAAAGAGAAAAAAATATTTAGACCATCTTTGTGAAGTATTCACAAGATGTAAAAAGTTTGACATTTTTTTTAATCAAAGAAATCTATTTTTGGTGTGACTAAGGGAAAGTTGTTAGAACACATAATCTATAAAGAATGTATTTCTATTGACCCAGAATGTGTTAAAGATATAAAGGAATTACCTCCTCCCAAGGATCAATCAAGTTTAATATTTTTCTTTGATAAGATTAATTTTGTTATAAAATTCATTTTTGATTTTGCTGACAAATTTACTCCTTTAAAATTGATGTTTAAGAAATATAAAACTTACATTTGGGATGAAAATGTTGAATTAGCTTTTAATTTTGTAAAAAATGTAATTGTAAGTGCTCTTGTCCTTGCCAAATATGATTTGAAACAAACATTTATTCTCTATGTTAATGCTACTAAAAGGTTATAGGAGCTGTAATAACTTAAGAATTTGATAATAATGAAGAGAAACCAATCGGTTATATGAGCCAAGTCTTAAAACATATAGAAACTAGGTACCCCCTTATTGAAAAAATTTATTTCCTCACTTATTTCTTATTTGATTAAATTTTAGTATTTATTAATGAGAAATAAAGTTTTTTGTGATATATAAAGTACCTGTTTTGTCATATCTTTTAAAACAACCAACTATTTAGGGAAGGATTCCTAAGTGGATCTTATACATTCAAGAATTTGATCTTGAATTTCAAACTTCTAAAACTATTAAAGAAAATGAACTAAAGAAACACTTAGCTAAAAATACTACCTTGACTATTAATGTCCTAGTTTTATCATCTGATGAAAAATTAAATGCAAAATCACACTTAAAAACTATGAAAGTTGTTGATTTTTTAAATTTTTAAAGTTTGGTCTTGAAATAAATGAATGGGATTATTTATTGGTTGAAGATGATTGGTATCATGATTGAGTTTATTATTTTTTAAATTAATCTTGTCCTAATAATTTAAATAAGAAAAAAAATGTTATTTAAGTCTAAAAGCATTAAAAAAAATTTATTAATTTTTTTTTAATTTTATCATAATTGTGATGGAGTATTGTTAAGATGTCTTATACATCAAACTCAAAAAGTTCTTAGGGGCTGTCATGAAAGAAATGTGGGAGACACTATACTGACAACTTATAATATTTTGCGGGATGATTATTATTAGTCTACTTTATTTCAAGATGCTTATAAGCTAGTTCATTCCTATATGCCTTGTCAACTATTTGTTAGAAGAGATAAACTACCTACAATGCCTTTAAATTTGATTATTATTGAAAAACCTTTTACTAAATATGGAATTGACTTTATTTCAAATATTCATCTACCTTCATCTACAGGTCATAGATATATTTTGATAGCTATTAATTATTTCACCAAGTGGCCTAAGGCCATAGCACTTAAAAGTTTAGTAACCGGTGAAGTAATTTCTTTTCTAAAATCAGATTTTATCTAGATTTAGAGTTCTATATGAGATTATTTCAGATAATGGACTTCAATTAATTTCAAATGAGTTCTTAGAATTTCTAAAAAAATATTCTATTATTTCTAGTCATTCATCTAAGTACTATTCAAAAAGAAATAGACAAGCTAAGTCCACTAATAAAAATTTGATTTCTATTATGAAAAAACTAGTTTATGATATTAAAAAAAAAGAAATTGGCATCTTAAAAAAATTTAAGCCTTATGGGTTGATAGGACTATTGTTAAGGTAGTAACTGGTTATTTGCCTTTCATATTAGCATATGGGTTTGAAGCTACTTTACCAATAATAATTCATATTTCTTTAGCTAGGACTACTTTACAATATGTAGATGAGGATACAAATTTAATTGAGCAAAGGTTACATGACTTAGCATCTCTTGACGAATCCAAAGTAATGACATTACAAAAACTAGAGAAGGCTAAGCAAAAATTAAAGAAATTTGACAATAAAAAGATTTCTAGTAAAAATTTTAATGTTGGTGACTTAGTTTTATATTGGGACAAAGCTCATTAGCACCCTAAAACCATCATAAGTTTGATACATTATGGCTTGGATCTTACATAATTACCATAGTTTTTGGAAATAATGCATTTCATCTTAAATATCTTGATGGAAATTGGCTACGTTATTCAGTAAACAACCATCACTTGAAATTATTTCATGATTAGTTATATTTCTATTGTTCTTTTATTTTGTTTTCTATTTTATTTTTGATTTGTTTTTCCTTTTCTTTGTTTCATTATTTTGTTTGCTATTTTATTTTCGTTTCATTATTTTTGTTTGTTGTACTTTGTTTTCGAAAGATCAATGAAAAATTGTGGAATGAGGAAAATCACATTATGAAGGAAGAATGCAAGAAGTATCATTATTTTTCAAAAATTATTCTTAAAAATTCAATTTTTCATGATAAATAATTAATATTACTGACTTATATTTGGTTTTAGAAGTATTACTTCATTTTTAGATTTTGTGCTTAAGGTATTCATAATTGATTTTGCATCCAACCCAAACTTCTTTGTTATTTATTTCCCTTTCTTTTTCCCATGCTAGCTGAACAATTCATCCCTTCATTAAATTCATTATTTAAGGGGTTCTCATTTAGCTACTTGAGAAATGATTTTTTTTAGATCACACTCTCAAGGCAAAAATCTATTTTATACAATAGGCAATTTATTGATAGTCAAATTTACTACATAAAATTCACTAGCAAGATCGCTAGTGTCATGCCTATTTTCTATACCCCCCTAATTTTTTCAAAATCTATACTTGCTACCATATCATTAAGCCTAAAACTATGTCAAAGACCCTATTGATTGATAATGTTTTTAGATGCATTTTTTTATTGTGAAATAGTAATGATTGATTGATAAAATTTTATTTATGTTTTAAGTGGTTTTGAAAATCATGATGGATTAATGAATAAAATATGCATATATAGTTATAGATATGATCAGTTGTTTTACTATTCAGATTTAGTGCACTTTTGACAATTTCAGTTGATACATAGACTCTTACTTTTCAATAATTTTAGTTCATTTATGATGTTTTGATCTTCATTAGTTGATTTGATTCATGGTTCATGATAAATAATGGTGAGATGGCATCTTACAAAACATTGCATTTGAAATTGATACATTCAAAATATATTCTGAAGATATAAGATCTCATGTATGGCTCAATTTCATTCACTACTATTGGTTTGATAATATTTTCATTGTTATTTCATATATCTTGCAACCTTGTTTCTTTTATGATTATCTAGTGGATATTTTAAGTCTCAGTTGTCTTAGTGTTTGAATAAGTATTCAAGATTGATGAATATAATATCAACACATATATCATTTCCTCATATTTCATTGGGAATAGACTTATAATTTGGATATCAACCTTAGGCTTATGCATGAAACAAAATAACAATGTTATAAGGATTCATTTCAGCTTTTAAAATTTTGAATTCACATTCAAATTACTTAAGTCTGAAGGAGCCTATCCCAGCATTCATGGAATAAATTAAAATTACAATGCTAGGTCATAGTTATTTTCATTATGTAAATTTTACCATGGGACTAGTTTAATACACTAAGTGTCGAGGACCCTTTTGGTTGATCATGAAACATTTTCAATGCATTTTGATTTAGTTGACTTGGAGACTGGATTGCATTTCAATTCATCGTGGCATATGAGTTGGCATGGGTGTTAAATGTGGAAGCATAATCTTGATGCTTCGAGATCGAGATGAGGTTTTGGTAGTATATTGGAATTAATGACTAACTAATCTCCTTGAATGATACAACTTAGTAAATAAATTAGTATGAAGGATATTCATTGCTAAGTTTGATCAGATCAATAAATAATTTAAAAGTGTTGCTAAAGTAAATGATAATAAGTTTGAGCCAATGGAAAAGTAACACGTCAGTTGAATGGTTACGATGGAATTCTGGTGGATGTAATTTTTTTTTCTTGATCTTTGGTCATTTTCACAAGTTCTTATGTGGGAGCAAAGCTCTAGCTTTTTGGGATTGTGTGGAGATTTTAGAGGTTGACAGTTAGGAGATTTTTGGGAAAGCAACACCAGAAATGGTTTTACTACATGCAAGCTTTTTGGAAGGTTAAAATGGTTTCTTTGAAGTTTTGGGGATATTATTTTTCTATGCATGAAATAATATGATTATGTACATGAAAATATAAATCCTTTTTGAGTAATAAATGAATGATAACCTTTAGTTTAGTTGAATGTCAAAAAACAAGATGTAGCTTTTGTATATTTTCAAGTGACTCTTCAAAAAAATGTTTCAAAGAGTATTTAGTTGTGACAGTAGTACATGTTTTTCAATCTCAGTATGAAGGGTCACTAGCATATTTTGGACAAATGAAAAGAGAAATCTATTTTTTTGTTTGAAGCTGAGTATAGAATAGACTAAGAATTTTTTTTATCCTAGTTACATGTGATATGTCAAGGATTTTGATGATTTTTGAATCATGATTGAAACCTAGGTTTTCAAAGATTTTTGTTTATGGCATATGCTTGGTTAACTCTCTAGCATGCAGATGTTTTTAATGTCATGTTTTTTCATTCGAGTTGAAGTTGGTGATAGTCTTACACAGATTTGTAGAAATATTAGAAAATTTTCAAATCTTTCTCGGTTGTCACCATGCATAAAATTGCTTGTTTTAGTTTTTGAACTATTATTGAAAAAATGGGTATGCAAATATCTTCTGGTTGAAACTGATATCAGACCTAGGGTTGATGAACACTTAAGTACTTCTTATACAAAGAGATGAATGAGTCTAGAAATAGTGATGATATGGACCCCATAAAATATTGAATAAATTTAATGCTTGTGGTTTTATTTACATATGTGATTATTTATTTTTTTCAAATCATATATGTTAAGGTTATCAAAAGATATGGTAAAGGGTCAATATGTTATACATGCACTAAATGATTTACATTAAAAAAATTATGGGCTTCTTGTGCATTAAAAGATGATGACATATTATGAGATTTTGATTCGTAAGTTTATAGTCTAACAATATTAAGGTTAGTGAAGTCATAAAGATGTCTTGGTCTTAGTTTGGTTTAAATATATTTCTAGAAAAGTTTGTTGATAGATGTCTAGTTTCAATATAAAAAAATGTGATTGATAGTGTTGAAAATTGGAATCATTATGTGAAAATCTAAATTGAATTAGTGGATGTGTTGAAAATGATAATGGCATGAAAATTTATAAATGTATGTGGATATTTTTAAATCGATACAAAGATAATTTGAAATACATGAGATGAGATTTTATTTGAAGTTTAATCTCAATATTGAAGTTTTAAGCTTTTCTTTGAAAATGGATATTGAGATCAAAATTCTTTAATATTTTGAAGTTGATATTTAATTTATGAGGTTCAATACCTATTTGGATTCAGATATAATGTGATATATTTAAGTCATAATATAGCTTCAATTTCATTTGTTAGATTATTACAATTTGAAGTTTATTTTTTGGACACTTATCTCCTAATCTTAAGTTTTTTTGTTATGTGTCAGATTGATCATTATGTCTATGTGGGACCAACTAGTAAGAAGTAACAATGATAGAGGATGGGGAAAAAATTATAATATAGGTGTTAGTCAGTCAAATTCTAGCAAAGGTTTTCATAGGGGTGGATTTCATGCAGGGCATTTTATACCTATATTTCATAGAAGGATAAGAATGTCAATTTGTTTTGATGCTTATGATCCCAAATTTTAAGATATTCTGAGTAATCTACCTATTAATCTAGCCAATAGGGGTTATAGAGACAATAGGAGTTTTTATGGCTATAGGTTTAGAACTCAACACCTTCCTAAAGCAGTTTATCTCACCATTTAGAGCATGATCCTCAATTTTTGCCACTTCAACCCCCTAATTTTAAAGGTGAACCAATTGATGACACTTTGTCTACTAACCAATCCACATAGATTGAATTAGAAACTTCCCATATTAAATATCTTAGGAAGATGGCCATTCCTTCTTATGCACCTTCCCCTTCTCATGTAGATCCTACTAGAAAATGTAGAAAGTTGTGTTTAGCTGGTTCTCATAGTGAACATATTTTGAGAATTGGGAGATCGAATTTAGGGAGTCAAGGTTATGATGACAAAATGAAAACCATGGATATTACACCATTGATTGTTGAAGAGAACACTACTAAAAAGAGGATTGCTAGTCAAACTAAACCAAAAACACTAAAGGAGGTCAGATTGCTAAAAAGAATTAAGATAGAAATTGACGACACCACAAATTTAAAGGCTAGATTAGTGCCATTTCCTACTATTGAGATGGAATACAATGTTTGTCTTCATGAACAAGACAAACAAGTGATTAAAGTGTTATTAGATTCAAATGATTATTGGTCATCTAAAGGATAAATTATGTTTAAGTGCTGAACTCTTTCATGGCAAAACTTGGTATTTTAGTTTGACACTTTGATTTTCAAACTTTGATAAATTTTGGTAAATACAACAATTTTGGAATTATAACATAAGTATATATGATTGTGTTAATTAATATGTGTTATAGATTAATGTGAATAAGATTTATCAATTTTGACTTATTTATTTTATGATTTAATATGTATTGCATTATATTATTAATTAATATGGGTCCCCACCCATTAAGATTAGTACTACAGGTGTATTATTTTTAAATATATTGATTAATTAAGATTTTTTAAGTCTTAATTAAATCTGTCCATAACCAATTTTAGTTTATAAATAATTGACTTTGTTAAAAGTTAATTAGTTAACATTAACTAATAACTAACTAAAGTTAGTTATAACTTATTTTACAACTAATTTGAAGGTATAAAAAGAGATCAAGGACTCATTTAAAAATAGAAGCACAATAGGTATTGAAGACTTAAGTATTCTCTAAAGTTAATCATTTATCTTTTCTTTCTATGTGATTTCTCTGAGATAGTATAACTTTTGCAGATAGACCCAATGATACTTTATTTGATGGTTGAGTAATTGCTTATGCAACATAGGTATATCTAGTTTTATTTATCATTTATTATTTGATTAGCTAAAGTTTGATAAGATTCATATCTTTTGATGATTTATATTTTTAGTCTTATACATAGATTCCAAGTATTCAACCTGAATAATGATGATCATTTTGCTATTCTACGATAATTCATTGATCTATTTTGATTGTAAAGTTATCATTCAAGTTTTCGTAGAGAAAAAATGTTGGTTTTCTCAATAAGTTTATCCTTTTCTACTAAGATGACTCTCCTTTTGAGACTCCCACACTTTTTATAATTTATTTGAATCTAACTTTAATATAAATAGATCTTTCATAATTCTTTTAAATTTGATTTTTGTTTCTATTTTGGTTATCTTTAAACATAGTTTTAATCTTTAGTTGTTTTCTATTTTAATTAGTTTAGTTTAGTTTGTTCATTTTCTTATTAGTTCTTAGTTTATGTTTGTTATTTTATTTATTTGAATAATTATAGATCTACTTAAATTTTATTCCTTTTATTGTTATAGACTAATATCCTTAAGTATCTCGATTTACATCTTTTTTAGTTTATTATTGGTTTAATAATATTTACATTTTTTAAGTTAATCATTTGATATTTATTTCATAGCTTAAGTCCTTTAATTATCTTGTTTTAAATTTAATTGAAATAGGCTTTAAGTCTATTTTAATCCTTAGATTAGTCCTCTTTGCTTTCCTAAGTTTTATAGTTCATCCTTAATTAGTTTTTCCTTATTTAGATTTAGTTTGATCCTTAGTCTTTGTTTATCTCTAGTTGGCTTTATTTAGAATAATTATCTTAATTAGATATATTAGCTTTGTTTACTTTAGATTTTGTTTAGTGACTATTTTGTTAGTTTAGATTAAGTTTCTATATAAGTTCTTTTAGTTATTAATTATACTTAGAATATGTTCTTATTTTAATCTTATAGCTTTATTATTTATTGTCTTAGTAGGTTGTCTTTATTTAGTTAGTTTATTTTCATCTTTACGTACCTTTATGATTTGTATATTTTTAGATTAGATCATTTCCTTAGTTCGCTATCTTTTTCTAGTTTATCACTCTTTCCTCTAGGATTAGTTGTTTATCTTTATTAATATCTTTTCTTAGTTAGTTTGTTGTTAGGTTTCTTGCACTTTTGCTTACATGTTTTATCCCTTTATCTTTCTTTGATCTATCTCTTCTATTTTGGTTTTCTTTAGAACATTACAAGCAAGAAGCAAATATATATATATATATATATATATATATATATATATATATATATAATTTCTATTCTTCAAGAGACTATCTAACTCATAGGTTTTCTCTATCGAATAGAATAGATTACAAATTTTCATCTTAATTGATTTATAATTCAATAAATAGATTTTTGATTGGTATGATGGAATAAGTTATCTTGATAACTTATTAATTATTTCTTAGAATTTATAATAAAAACCCCCTCACATCTTTAGAATCTTAGATGAACCTTTAAAACCCCACAATTAGAATGGTATGATTGCAATTTAACCTTCACAATAGGCAAAAGAGTTGATTCATTGACGGTATAATTTCCATCATCAACATACCCCATCAGCTAAAATAATGTGCCCTCAATATTTAAGTTCTTCTTGATTGAAGGAACACTTGGACTCCTTGGCACATAATTGATTATCTTCTAGAAGTTTTAATGCCCTATCAAGATTATGGATATGCTCATCCCATGTGTGGTTTTAGATCAAAATATCATCAAAGAAAACCAAATCAAATTGACAGATGAAAGGTCAAAAGATTTTATTCATTAGGGCCTAAAATGTTGAAGGGGTATTTGTAAGTCCAAATGAATAACCAAGAATTTATAGTGACCTTCATGAGTCTAGGAAGTTGTCTTTGGAATGTCATTATCATGCATATGGATCTAATGATAGTTATAATGAAGATCCAATTTGGAGAAAAATTCCCCATGAAACTCATCAAGAAGCTCATTGATGATCAAAATTGGAAACTTGTCTTTGATAATGAGGTGGTCAAGGGCATGAAATTCAATGCAAAGGTACCATGACCCATCATGTTTTTGGATAAGAAGCACTCAGGAGGAGTATACATTGGTACTTGGGTGAATAACTCTAGACTTGAGGAGTTCCCATACTAGTTGTTCCATCATAGTTTTTTGTAGATGGGCATAGTGGTATGGCTGAATGTTGGGTGGGATGATTCTTAGAAGGAGCAAGATGTGATGATCTTCAGGAAATGAAGGGGCGAAACTTATTAGATTTAGAAAGACGGTTGCATTTCTTTCAAGGATGGATTGAAAATCAATAGGGTAGTTAATCTAAGTGGGATTTGGAGTTGGATAGAGTGTAGCTGGGCAATGACCCCATGTGAGCCTTTCTTTAAAAGCTTTTCTATGATATGAGAACTGATGATGTTAGTAGATCTAGGAAATAACCCCTTTAAAGTGTGATTCTAGCTAATAACAATGAATTACATCTAAATCTTAGAGAAGTCCCATAGAATAGGTCCCAATATGCAAAGCCATTATGCCCCTAGGACCA
The DNA here is from genome assembly GCA_037957365.1 of Torreya grandis. Taxonomy (NCBI): domain Eukaryota; kingdom Viridiplantae; phylum Streptophyta; class Pinopsida; order Cupressales; family Taxaceae; genus Torreya; species Torreya grandis. The sequence continues at coordinate 2,152,804 of JARHVA010002878.1, read as the reverse complement.
CATCATATCCCCCTAAGGGTAAGGCAAATATATGTGAGAAAAAAGTGTAATCACCTTTCATGATATGCACATTATGACACTTACCTTTATATGGAAATGTTCCCCCATTAATAATCATGAATTTAAACCTAGAATAAGGGTGTATAAAATAATCTACATGCTTAACAATGTGGGGATCAATGAAATTGTGTGTGTTGTCAAAGTCAATAAAGATTGTGAGAGGAATCTTTTTAAAATATCCTTTAACTTTCATGGTTTGAAGGGTGGTCACACCTATGAGTGCATGGAGAGAGATCTTAGGTTAGGTTTCTTGAGCCTTGGAGTCATCGAAGGGACTTTATTCTACTTGAGCATCTTGGAATTCTTATATATTAGACTCATTGTCTTGCTCTAGCAATGATTCCACATCTAGTAAGTAAAGATTTTATGTGATGAAGTAGTGACACTTAAACCCATTTATCATCAAATTATAAGATAATCCTTTTTCCTTATGATCCCACGTCTCTGCCTCATTAAGGCACTTGACTAGTGTGGTTGTGGCTAGCCACTGGTTTGTTGTGTTCTTTATAGGTAGAAAAGTGGGAAGTTGACATTGCACTAAAATTTTATCTTTTGCTAACTTAACCAGACCCAAGGTGGACATCAAGTTAATGGGTTGAAACATTTTCACCTCTAAGTGTATTGGCTCTTTGAGGCCAATTATAAAATAAATATTGAATAAGTCATCTAATAACCCTTCAGTGTGATTTTCCAGTTTCTCAAATTCAATCTAATAATCACGAACAATGCCTATTTGGTGGAGATTGGTAAGATCACCTATAAAGTCCTCGAATGTTGAAGGACCAAACCTACCCAAAATTAAGGAAGAAAAGGTTTTCTAATTGGGTTCATCATTCAACTTAAGATACCAATGGTACCATTAAAGTGCTTCTTATTCCAAGTGAAAGGAAGAAATTGGGTGTTTGTTGACAGAATAAGTATTGTGAAGGTTAAAGAATTGTTATGCTTGATATATCCATCTAGTAAGACTTTTACCATTGAATTTTTAAAATTATAACTTAGGCCCATGTGATTCATGGTGAGAAGAGAAACTAATATTTGAAGAAGACTCCTTCTACAACTTGTTGAGAAGGATATTTTATTGATTCAGTCCATGCATCATGTCAGTTAACTCAGTGACCTACGATTTGAATGTGGTGTGGTCTTCCTCCATGATTTTTGTGCCTGTATGGGTGACTAACATAACCAGTGTGTTTTTTTTACAAGGGATAGAAAAACAAATTTTAATACATAATCAGTAAGGAATTTTTTAAATTTGGACTAAAGTGAAAGTGGTAAAGGTACATTTATGATTTTTTTTACAATGTTTGGGTATGATTGATGAGGGTAAGGCCAATTTTGGAATTGAAATGGAAAAATTGGAAAAAATTTCCAAGAGGGAAAAAGGATAATAAAAGGGAAAGGTACACTTTGAAAAAAATTTGAAGAATGAGAATAAAAATTGAAGTTATGGCAAAACTCAAAAAAATCAAAAAAATGAGATTTATGGCTAACGAAAGTGGAATTAGGAGATTAGACCTGAAGGAATAAAATGTGTAGAATGAAATTATAGGTGTCTAAGTAAATTTTAAAGATTAACATAGATAGGTATGGAGAGATATGGTGAAAAAATTTGTAGTCTATTGGTAGGTTTATAGTTACCACTATGCTCAACTATAGTTACTTTTACTGATAATCTATAGAAATTGATATGTTTGATGTGGGCCCCAAGTTTATTCAGCTACCTAAAGGTTTTAATAAATATCTCTAGACACCAATGCTATTTCAATGAGTACCACTATACAAAAAAAATTGGCCATGGATCTACCCCTAAATGATAGCTCTTGGTTTACCTCATAAGTGGGAGCTAGTCAATCAATGTGGGGCCATTGCCCTTTGTGCTGGTAGATCCTCTTAATGAACCAGATACTTTGAGGTTCTTGTGGTACTCCTCATAATGATTTTTAGGGATATATGCCCAATTACTTCCCATATTTATTTGAAATGGTATTTTACCCTTATTCATACCTGTAAATGAAGATGTAAAAGTAGATATAATAAAAAATAGTTTTTTAAATGGCATAGTTCCTAGAAAGCCATTGCTACAACGAAAAAATATCCAAAATCTAGCTACAAGTTGAGGAAAGTGCTCTGATACCATATGTGAATAACTTACTACATAAATTTACAAACTAAAAAAAATAATGGAATAATGAAAATAACTTCAAAAATTAACTTAGAATAATTCAAATATTTTATATTGATCATAGGCCACTTTGAAGGGGCAACCTCCTTTGAGCAAGATCAATACAATAATATTCATCAATGCCTTCATTGGGCCTCAATACTTAGTTAAATACTATTTATATTCTAAAAACTAATACTTCCCATGCATGTGGGATAATTCAAATATGCTACTTACTTAAATACTAATTCTATTCTATCAACTAATACTTTTCATGCATGTGGGATAATTCAATTATACTAAAGAGATGACTTACAAAGCATATGCATCCATAATGATGAATACACTAATAATGAAAAGAGAAGGGTAGGACACATGTTCTTAATAATGTTAGTAATAAAACATCACATAAGGAAGCTACAAATATGATATGCAAAAACAAGGCAAATTATATATTATTTAAAATGAAGCATGCTAGTACAATAGGAAATCTCTTTCATAAATAGGCAAGGTGAAATACTGAACTAGCCTAATTAGCCAATGTGGGATAAATCCTCAAATAGGACAAACTCACTACAAGATGAAATAGCTAGCTAATAAACTAGAAAATGTGAGAAAATATATGAAATACATACTCTAACAACCCCCCTCAAGTGAAGCTAGGGGCTAACAAAAGCCAAAAAAATAAATAGTGGCTTATCCACAGTATGTGTCCCAAAAACTAGGCCTGATAAGGTACTAATGTAAAATATATATCCATGAAATAAATATGGAAGATGTCCTCATGAATACCCCCAAGGAAAACTTATGAAACCCCAAGCATACCACACAACTCAAGAAAACAAGGTGATGTTAAAGGCTTCATGAAGATGTATATAACCTACTGCTGAGTTAGAATGTATTCCAAGCTAAGAATGCCATCTTGAACATACTAATGAATGAAGTGCATATGTACCTCAATGTGATTGGTCTATTGATGCTCAACTAGGTTGAGAGATATGTGAATTGCACTCTAGTTGTCACACCAAAGTACAGTGGGTGAATTCTATGTGAATCCAAACTCTATCAATAACTAACGAAGAAAAAGAAACCACTAACTCACTATAATTACTTCCCTGTACTCAACCTCTATATATGAAAGTGTAATAGCCTATTGTTTCTTGCATAACCAAAAAATAGGTGAAGAACCAAGATAAAAGATATAGCTAGAAGTGGAATATCTATCATCGAGAGAACCTACCCAATCTGAATCACTTTATCTAACCAACTAAGTAGAATCCCTCGTGTAGTGTAATTCAAAATGAGTAGTGCCTTATAGATATCATAAAATTCTCTTAGCATCTTATTAATGAATATCATGAGGGTCATGTGCAAACCTAGATACAAGCCGAAATACAAATGAAATGTTAGGACATGTATGATTTAAATACATAAGACTCCCAACCATCTACCTATACAAAGTAGGATCATAAAGTGGAATAATACAAGTAGTGAGAGTTACTCCAAATTGAAAAGTATAAAAACTTGGTTTGCAATCAACCATACCAAAATACTGAAAAAGATCAAGTGTGTACTTATGCTGACACAAATAAATCTTTGTATCTGACTATGAAATCTTTAGACCAAGGAATAAATACAAAATACTAAGATATATCATGTTGAACTATGTTGAAAGGGCATACTAAATAGTCTAAATTTGAGATGAGGAGCTACCTATGATAAGAAAATCATCAACATACAAGACCAAAATAATAATGTCCTCCCTAATACATTGAATATACACTGTGGGATTGAAGTGGTAGTGCACAAAGATAATAGAGAAAAGAATTGAATCCATATTCTCATACTAAGCCTGAAGGGCCTCTTTGAGACCATAAAGAGACCTCCTAAGTCGACAAATAAGAGAATAATCATGAATAAACCCAACAAGATGATCCATATAGATTTCATCATGCAAGTCTTCATGCAAGAAAGCACTTTAAATGTTTATCTGATATATTGGCCAACCTCATGATATAGCAAGATAAAGTATAAGGTGAATAAAATCTATCTTGGTAATGGGAAAAAAACTATTAGAGTAGTAAATATCTTCAATTTACGATAATCCCTTTGAAATAAGATGTGCCTTATACTTGTCAATGGACCCATCAATTGCATACTTGATGTGATAAATCCACTTGAACCTAACCAAATTTCATCCCTTAGTAAGAGTAACCAAATCCTAAGTGTGATTCTTCATCCATGAAGAATACTCATCTATCATCACATCATCCTACTCCTATATCTCATGAGCCTATGAAAAATACTATGGAGCTCTAGAGAATGCCTGACACAAAAGTTTAGTGCATGTAAAATGTGCATGATGATGTCAAGTAGGTGGAATATCCTTAATGAAAGGTTTGCCTTAGAAACTATAGTACATGATCACCTAGGCATAGTGGTAACATCAATGTGAACAAGATCCTCATCTTCTATAACCTCCTCAATAATGTCTTAACTTGGATCCTCAATAATGAATCCTTGAGATGAGGTAAATCATCAAAAAAGAAGGCATGGAAGAAGATGAAGAGTCATGAGATGTGAAATGCTCATAAAATTATACATGTGTTAGAAAATGATCATTATGAGTATCAGTATCTAAAACATGATAATCTCTCATGTTCTCATAATACCCTACAAAAATCAAGGGTTTGTTCTTCTTATCTAATTTTTTCCTTTTATTCTTTGGTACAAAATCTCAAGCAAGGCTCTTAAAGACTCAAAAAAATGAGACATCAAGGTTGATTCCAGACCAAGCCTCCTTTAGACCTCCTCTAGAGTCATATGCTTAAGTGCTTGATGTAGTGTATGGTTATGAATGTAGTTTGCACAAGTAACTACCTTTTCCCAATAGAAAAGAGGTAAATCCCATGAATGCATCATGTAGTTACCCATCTCCTTTAAAGTTTGGTTTTTCCTTTTTGTTACGCCATTCTATTGTCGAGTGTGTGAAACAAAATGTTGTTGAACAATATCATGAGATGCTAAAAAATTAGTGAATTCTTGATTAATTACTCCCCCCATTGTCTATGTGAATCTTATTGATCCAACTCGATGGCTATTTATTGACTAAAGCCTTAAATACTTTAAAGTGAGAAAAGACATCACTCTTGTACTTGAGTAAACAAACCCAAGTATGCCTCAAGAAATTATCAATGAAGGTAAGTGCATACTTAGCTTTGTTGAAAGAAAGAGTAAGAAAGACCATCAAATCACTACGCACAAGATCAAGAGGTGAAGAATCTCTCATGGACATGCCCTTAGGAAATGTATCCTAGTGTTGTTTCCCTAATGCACAATTGGGGAAAAATCCATCAAGACATGAAACTATAGGAAGACCTTCTACCATACTATGAGAGATCAACTCCTTCAAATATCTGTAGTTTAGGTACCCAAATCTCCCATGCCAAAGTTGATTCTCAAAATCTGTATGAGAAACTAAACACATCCCTAAAGGAGGAGTATCATCAAAGCCCTCAAAATAGTAAATCTGAAAACTATGATCAACAATACGCTATGCAATAAGTGTGTGTGGCTCTAACAAAGCTCAAATTTTAACACCTTGTGCTGTGAAATTCATTGTCTTTCCCTAACCATGATGATAAATCTAATAAATTGAAAGTATATTGGTGGTAATGTTTAGAATATATAATGCATCATTGATGAATCCAATATCTAGATGTATGTCACCCTTCCCCTTAACATAAATCAAGGAAGATTCTCCAACCTCAATGTTAGAGGTAGAACCCAGACCAAGAGATACAAATGACTCCTTAGAAGAAGTCATATGGTTTGAAGCATCAAAATCTAGAACCCTATTATTTAAAATAGGTAAATTTGATCTTTCAACAACATTAAGTGCTTTCCCATGCTCATGAGATGGAGGAGTGGAGATAGAAATCTTGTATTTCCTAATGACATCCTCTAAGTCTTGTATTTTTTGAAACACCTAGACTCTTCATAACCAATCCCCCCATAATAGGAGTAAGATAAGTTAGACTTATTCTTAGATTTTGAATATGATTTGGGTTTAAATGTATTAGTGTTTGGCTTAGGTGCATTTTGACGTGGATGAGGAGTGTTCTTCTTACTCTTGTTTTTTCCCTTAGTCTTAGGATGTGAGTCCACTAATGATTTTTTAGAGGTAGAAGACACAAAGTGAGATAATTTGGATTCTTCCCTAGTAATTATCTCATAAAACAACTCTAGATTTGGAATTTTAAATGTGACACCTAAGGCATCCATACTAGAGAAAAATGAAGCAAATATTTGGAATGGGCCATTCATCTTAGCCAAGATCAAGTACACATACTCTTCATCCTTTTTATCCCATCCACTCCCCTTCAAATATGTCAACAAATGCATAAAATTAGTGATGTAGTCTATAATGGAGGCAAAGTTATCTGGATTTAGTAAAGTAAGCTCCACTTCAAGCTACATCGCTCTCAAGTGATATAATTTATCAAACAAACCTTTAAACTTATCCCATAGTTTGAATGGAGAATCACACCCATCAAAATGAAATAAAATATTATCTCTCACATATCCCCCAATCAAGTCCATATATTCTTCAGACTTAAATTGGTGCTAATTTTTTTCAAATTCATGTGTGAACTGGGGTTGTGTTTCTTTCATTAAGGACCATAATCCTTTGTGCTTTATGATTATTTCTAATTGAGGTATCCATGTGTGGTAATTATGTATAGTCAAAGGATCATAGTGGTCAACACTAGAAGTATAATACACACTAACTATTCATGAAAGAGTAGAAATAATGCAAATAGTGCATAAAATTACCACCAAAACAACCCCCTAAAAGATTGTATTACAGGTCCCCCTCAATTTAGTACTTTATGAAAGTAATGAGTTTTTACAAATTAGTGACATAAATAGATAGAGAATAAAAAACCATGTACTTTTGAAAAAAATAGAAATCAAATCTGAATTATGGTTCAAAAGTTATTGGTGTTACAGTTTCCCATAAAATGGGTCAATACATTAAAAAAACACTACAAACTAGTTTTTGAAACCAAATCAGAAAAGAACATAGTCATGCAACCACTCGTTGGAATTAGAATTGAACAAAAAAATCATAAACACCAACTATCATGAAAAATATCCTCCTAGTTAAGCTATGCTTGCACAATTGAACTATGCTTCTTCTTGAGGCAAAAAATCAAACTTAGAAATTAAAAAATGAATAGAACCAACTATTTTGAGAAGGAAAAAAAGGTGATTACTGTTGTTTTTGGGATCATATCCCTTCAAAGGCCTTAGTTCAATAGATGTTCAACTCCTATGATCTCTTAAATGCTCTAGCCAAAGTGGTTTAGCATGGAAAAGTGACACTTAGATGAAAAACTCCACAAAAGATCAACGCAACATAAAAAACATTTCAGTTCTAAAAATTCCTTGTCAAATAATAATGCCAAACTAGCAAATTTTCATCTAACATATGTGTTAGGCTCCTATCATGCCAAGATCAGATCTCTTGTAGTAAAATAGGACAAAAATAAACAATATTTTAACTAAAAAAAGATG